>CAJHNH020003042.1:0-22500 GCA_905116865.2 Candidula unifasciata
GCAGATAGTCGACCACGTCACTAGTCCACATGGAATCTATCTCAGTGGTCACGCAGATAGTCGACACCGTCCACTAGTACACCATGGATCTATCTCAGTCGGTTCACTGCAGATAGTCGACACCCGTCCACTAGTACACATGGATCTATCTCAGTGGTCATCCTGCAGATAGTCGACCAACCGTCTACTAGTTCCACATGGATCTATCTCACAGGGGGTCACTGCAGATAGTCGACACGTCACTAGTCCACATGGATCTATCTCAGGTGGTCATGCACTGTCGACAGATAGTCCACGATCTAATCTCAACTGCAAGCCGTCGACACTAGTACACATGGATCTATCTCAGTGGTCACTGCAGATAGTCGACAACGTCTACTAGTCCACATGGATCTATCTCAGTGGTCACTGCAGATAGTCGACACCGTCTACTAGTCCACATGGATCTATCTCAGTGGTCACTGCAGATAGTCGACACCGTCTACTAGTCACCATGGATCTATCTCAGTGGTCACTGCAGATAGTCGACACACCGTCTACTAGTCCACATGGATCTATCTCAGTGGTCACTGCAGATAGTCGACACCGTCCACTAGTACCACATGGATCTATCTCAGTGGTCACTGCAGATAGTCGACACCGTCCCAATAGTACAACATGGATCTATCTCAGTGGTCACTGCCAGATAGTCGACACCGTCTACTCGTACACATGGATCTATCTCAGTGGTCACTGCAGATAGTCGACACCGTCCACTAGTACAACATGGATCTAGTGGTCACTCAGTGGTCACACCGTGCAGATAGTCGACACAAAAAGTCGACACGTCCACTAGTCCACATGGATCTATCTCAGTGGTCACTGCAGATAGTCGACACCGTCCACTAGTCCACATGGATCTATCTCAGTGGTCACTGCAGATAGTCGACACCGTCCACTAGTACACATGGATCTATCTCAGTGGTCACTGCAGATAGTCGACACGTCCACTAGTACACATGGAATCTATCTCAGTGGTCACATGCAGATAGTCGACACCGTCTACTAGTCCCACATGGATCTTCATCTCAGTGGTCACTGCAGATAGTCGACACGTCCACTAGTACACATGGATCTATCTCAGTGGTCACTGCAGATAGTCGACACGTCCACTAGTCCACATGGATCTATCTCAGTGGTCACTGCAGATAGTCGACACGTCCACTAGTACACATAGATCTATCTCAGTGGTCACTGCAGATAGTCGACACCGTCCGCTAGTCCACATGGATCTATCTCAGTGGTCACTGCAGATAGTCGACAAACGTTCCGTACTAGTACACATGGATCTATCTCAGTGGTCACTGCAGATAGTCGACACCGTCCACTAGTCCACATGGATCTATCTCAGTGGTCACTGCAGATAGTCGACACCGTCCACTAGTCCACATGGATCTATCTCAGTGGTCACTGCAGATAGTCGACACGTCCACTAGTCCACATGGATCTATCTCAGTGGTCACTGCAGATAGTCGACACGTCCACTAGTACACATGGATCTATCTCAGTGGTCACTGCAGATAGTCGACACCGTCCACTAGTACACATGGATCTATCTCAGTGGTTCACTGCAGATAGTCGACACCGTCCGTCCCCCGCTAGTCCACATGGATCTATCTCAGTGGTCACTGCAGATAGTCGACACCGTCCACTAGTACACATGGATCTATCTCAGTGGTCACTGCAGATAGTCGAACCGTCTACTAGTACCACATGGATCTATCTCAGTGGTCACTGCAGATAGTCGATCACCCACTAGTCCACATGGATCTATCTCAGTGGTCACTGCAGATAGTCGACACCGTCCGCTAGTACACACATGGATCTAGATAGTCTCAGTGGTCACTGCAGATAGTCGCAGATAGAGACCGTCCACTAGTACACATGGATCTATCTCAGTGGTCACTGCAGATAGTCGACACCGTCCGCTAGTCCACATGGATCTATCTCAGTGGTCACTGCAGATAGTCGACACCGTCCACTAGTACACATGGATCTATCTCAGTGGTCACTGCAGATAGTCGACACCGTCCACTAGTCCACATGGATCTATCTCAGTGGTCACTGCAGATAGTCGACACCGTCTACTAGTACACATGGATCTATCTCAGTGGTCACTGCAGATAGTCGACACGTCCACTAGTCCACATGGATCTATCTCAGTGGTCACTGCAGATAGTCGACACCGTCCACTAGTACACATGGATCTATCTCAGTGGTCACTGCAGATAGTCGACACCGTCCACTAGTACACATGGATCTATCTCAGTGGTCACTGCAGATAGTCGATCAAAACCGTCCACTAGTACACATGGATCTATCTCAGTGGTCACTGCAGATAGTCGACACCGTCCCACTAGTCCACATGGATCTATCTCAGTGGTCACTGCAGATAGTCGACACCCGTCCACTAGTCCCACATGGATCTATCTCAGTGGTCACTGCAGATAGTCGACACCGTCTACTAGTACACATGGATCTATCTCAGTGGTCACTGCAGATAGTCGACACCGTCCACTAGTACACATGGATCTATCTCAGTGGTCACTGCAGATAGTCGACACCGTCCGCTAGTCCACATGGATCTATCTCAGTGGTCACTGCAGATAGTCGACACCGTCTACTAGTACACATGGATCTATCTCAGTGGTCACTGCAGATAGTCGACACCGTCCACTAGTCCACATGGATCTATCTCAGTGGTCACTGCAGATAGTCGACACCGTCCACTAGTCCACATGGATCTATCTCAGTGGTCACTGCAGATAGTCGACACCGTCCGCTAGTCACATGGATCTATCTCAGTGGTCACTGCAGATAGTCGAACACCGTTCCACTAGTCCACATGGATCTATCTCAGTGGTCACTGCAGATAGTCGACAACCGTTCTACTAGTCCACATGGATCTATCTCAGTGGTCACTGACAGATAGTCGATCTACTCGTGGTCACTGCATATAGTCACACATAGTGGATCTATCTCAGGTGGTCACTGCACAAGATAGTCGACAGATCGTCTACACTAGTCCACATGGATCATCTCAAGTGGTCACTGCAGGATAGTCGGACACCGTCCAATAGTCCACATGGATCTATCTCCGTGGTCACTGCAGATAGTCGACGTCGTCACCTAGTCCACATGGATCTATCTCAGTGGTCACTGCAGATAGTCGACAACACATGGATCGTCTCGTCGTCACTAGTCACACAAGGACACTATCTCAGTGGTCACTCAGATAGTCGACCAGTCAAACACATCGGATTCTATCACCGTCACCAGATCATCGCCATCTAGTCCACATGGATCTATCATCCAGTCATCAACAGATAGTCGTCATCGTCCACCACCAACACAATCATCGTCATCACCCATGCTAGTACACAATCATCGTCGTTCACCACCACCACAATCAATCTATCTCAGGGTCACCAGATCATCGACATCACCCATAGTCCACATGGATCGTCTCACCACTGCAGATCATCGTCCATACACAACCACCACATACAATCATCGTCATCACCTGACCACCACAATCATCGTCTCACCACCACACCACATCATCGTCATCACCACCACCACAATCATCGACATCACCCACCACCACAATCATCGTCCATCACCTACCATCAATCATCAGTAGTCATCACCGTCCACTAGTACACATCATCTCATCCACCACCACAATCATCGTCATCACCGTCCAACACAATCATCTCAGTCATCACCAGATGTCGGACATCGTCCAATATCACCACATCACCACAATCATCGTCATCAGATAGCCACCACCGACACTAGTCCACATCATCTCCTAGTGGTCACTGCAGGTCATCGTCCGCACCACCACCGGAAAAAGTGGTCATCTTCATCACCACCACAATTCATCGTCATCACCAGTGGTCACACAATCATCTATCAGGTGTCCCTCACCACCGTCCGATGTCCACAATCCATCTCGTGGTCACCACCAACACAATCCTCAGTCATGGATTCACCGTGGTCGACTGCCAGATAAGTCAACACAATCCATCTGTCATCACTACCACCACAATCATCGTCAGGATCACCACCACCGTTCTTACTAATCACAATCATCAGTGGTCACTGCATCACCACCACCACAATCATCGTCTCATCACACAATACCAGCATACCTGCAGCAATCAACACACCTCATCAATCATTGGATCATTACCACCACAATCATCGTCACCACCACCACCACAAATCATCGTCATCACTACCACCACCACCAACACAATCATCGTCGTCATCACCTCCAGCACAATCATCGTCATCACCACCACCACGTAATCATATGCACAGTCAATCACCGCCTGACAACACAATCATCGTCATCACCACCAACACAATCATTCGTCATCACCACCACACAACAATCATCGTCATCACCACCACAACAATCATCGTCATCATCATCACACAATCATCGTCCCACACCACCACCACAATCATCGTCACCACACAACCATCTCCACCACAAATCATCGTCACGCCCACAATCATCCATCACACCACCACAATCATCGTCATCACCACCACCACAATCATCGTCATCACCACCACCACAATCATCGTCATCACACCACCACCACAATCATCGTCATCACACACCAACACAATCATCGTCATCACCACCAGCACAATCATCGTCATCACCACCACCGACAATCATCGTCATCACACCACAACCACAATCCATCGTCATCACCACAATCATCGTCATCACCACCACCACAATCATCGTCATCACCACCACCACAATCATCGTCATCACCACCACCACAATCATCGTCATCAACCACCATCGTCATCAATCATCGTCATCGTCATCACCACACACAATCATCGTCATCACCCACCAACACAATCAATCGTCATCAACCACCACCAACACAATCATCGTCATCACCACCACCACAATCATCGTCATCACCCACCACAATCATCGTCATCACCACCACCACAATCATCGTCATCAACACCAACACAATCATCGTCATCACCACCACCACAATCATCGTCATCACCACCACCACAATCATCGTCACCACCGCCATCACATCATCGTCATCCACCACAATCAATCGTCGTCATCACTACCAAGCACAATCATCGTCATCACCGCCAACCACAATCATCGCCATAATCACTTACCACCACAATCATCGTCACCCTCCAACACAATCATCGTCATCACCAACACACAATCATCGTCATCACCACCACCACAATCATCGTCATCACCACCAACACAATCCCATCGTCATCATCACCACCACAATCATCGTACCACACAATCACTCACCACCCCACAATCATCGTCATCACCACCAGCACAATCATCGTCATCACTACCACCACAATCATCGTCATCACTACCAACACAATCATCGTCATCACCACCAACACAATCATCGTCATCACCATCACTACAATCATCGTCATCACCACCACACAATCATCGTCATCACACCACACAACAATCATCGTCATCACCACCACCACAATTCATCGGCATCACCACCACCACAATCATCGTCATCACCACCAACACAATCATCGTCATCACCACCACACAATCATCGTCAATCACCACCAACACAATCATCGTCATCCACCACCAACACAATCCTCGTCATCACTTACCACACAATCCTCGTCATCACCACCCAACACAATCATCGTCATCACCATCAACAACACCATCACAATCATCGTCATCGCCACCACCACAATCATCGTCATCACCACCACCATCCTTGTCTCACTACAATCATCGTCATCACCTCCAACACAATCATCGTCATCACTCACAAACACACAATGCATCGTCATCACTACCAACACAATCATCGTCATCACCACCATCACAATTAACCCTGTCATTCACACCACCCACAATCATCGTCATCACCACCAACAACTGTAATCATCGTCAACACACCCACCAATCTCATCACCACCCAACAACACACGTCATGCCACCACCACCACAATCTTCGTCACATGCCTCACCCACCAATGCTCATCGTCATCATGAGAACATGCCACAACATCTGTCATCTACCAAACACAATCAATCGTCATCCTCTACCAACACAAATCATCGTTCCATGTCACATGCTCTACCAACACAATCCTCGTCATCACCTTCATCACAATTCCCATCACCACAACAGCATAATCATCGTCATCACTACCAACACATTCATCGTCATCAACCACCAACAACATCTTCATCGTCATCAACGTACCAACACAATCATCGTCTTGTGATATCCCACACCACCAGCATAATCATCGTCAATCTACCCATCTTGATCAGCAACAAATCATCGTCATCACTACCAAACACAATCATCGTCATCACCACCCACCACATAATCACATCGTCATCAACCACCAGCACAATCATCGTCACTCACTACCAACTTGTCATAGGCAACATAACACTGTTCATCGTCATCACCACCAGCATAATCATCGTCATCACCACCAGCATAATCATCGTCATCACCACCAACACAATCATCGTCATCACCACCAACACAATCATCGTCATCACATGCCAACAAACTGTCCCTATGCACCACCAAACAATCTGTCGTCATCTCATAACCAACTGTCACTGTGAAACACAATCATCGTCATGTCCACAACCTACCACCACAATCATCGTCATCACTACCACCATCATCTTCGTCATCACAGCCAACATGGTCATCATTCGCCATCTCACTGCTGCCGTCTCCATGTCGGCATTGCTTTCCTCCTCGTTGATCATTCAAATCCGGTGACCGCAGCCACCGTCCCTCTACTGTCTTAACCCTGTGAACACGCCCAACAATTGTCTTGAGACTGTGAACATGCCCAACAATTGTCTTGAGACTGTGAACACGCCCAACAATCGTCTTGAGACTGTGAACATACCCAACAATTGTCTTGAGACTGTGAACATGCCCAAAAATTGTCTTGAGACTGTGAACATGCCCAACAACTGCCTTGAGACTGTGAACATGCCCAACAACTGTCTTGAGACTGTGAACATGCCAACAACTGTCTTGAGACTGTGAACATGCCTAACAACTGTCTTGAGACTGTGAACACGCCCAACAATTGTCTTGAGACTGTGAACATGCCCAACAATTGTCTTGAGATTGTGAACATGCCCAACAATTGTCTTGAGATTGTGAACATGCCCAACAACTGCCTTGAGACTGTGAACATGCCTAACAACTGTCTTGAGACTGTGAACACGCCCAACAATTGTCTTGAGACTGTGAACACGCCCAACAACTGTCTTGAGACTGTGAACATGCCTAACAACTGTCTTGAGACTGTGAACACGCCCAACAATTGTCTTGAGACTGTGAACACGCCCAACAACTGTCTTGAGACTGTGAACATGCCCAACAACTGTGGTGTCTTTGATCTGTGACCAAGACGAAGAATAAAAGGAGGAGGAGGATGCGATGATGATATAGAAAAAGAAGAAGAAGAAGAAGAAGAAGAAGAAGAAGAAGAAGAAGAAGAAGAAGAAGAAGAAGAAGAAGAAGAAGAAGAAGAAGAAGAAGAAGAAGAAGAAGAAGAAAAACTTTTAAAGACGATAACAACTCAAAAGAAGGGGTCAGGAAGTGTACGATGGCTGTGTTAAGATCACTATAATGAAGAGGCGGAAACTCACTGATGTCACACATGTATGAAACATTACAGACTTTGTTCCCTGGTCCAAACTTATGGATTGTTACAACCATATAATGGACAATCCGAGTCGTTGTGTGCATGCAAAATTCACTTGCAAAAACATCAGTAGCATCATCAGCAAACAAATATTGCAGTTCGTCTGGATAGAAATGATATTGAAGTTAAGTTCTTTTCCCTGTCTGCAAAATCTCTGGGTTGTTTCCAAGAAGGCATTTGTCAGCGTTAGATAAGGGGTGAAATATTCGGCTGGAGAACTCACAGACAGATATGTGTGGATACTTGAAATGTACTGCACACGTCTGTTTACACTGCAGCGACCTTTATACTCGTATGGTGCCTAGTTATATTGTCGAATGCGGCAAACACAATTTTTTTTTGGGGTCTGGTTTCTTCCGCAGAAAGAGTCACATTTTTAGTTCGCTTTAGTTTTGTTTCTGCATGTTCCAGTTTTTTTTTTTTTCAATGTAAATTTGTTATTTGTCTAGTTGAGACGTATCTTCCTAAAATTGTCTTGACAATATGTGTGTCACTGTGGCCAGGCAGCTAGGAAACTTTCCTGTGGGTATGATGATTATTGTGTTCAAATCCTCTAGAAAAGGAATTTCGTTTTCCCTCTGATCCACCCCCCCCCTCCTTCCCCCATGCTGCGGCCCCAATGCATTCAATGTTTTCCCTCTGATCTACCCCCCCCCCTCCCCATGCTACAGTCCCAATGCATTCAATGTTTTCCCTCTGATCTACCCCCCCCCCCCCCCCCATGTTACAGTCCCAATGCATTCAATTTTTTCCCTCTGATCTACCCCCCCCCCCCCCCATGCTACAGTCCCAATGCATTCAATGTTTTCCCTCTGATCTACCCCCTCCCCATGCTACAGTCCCAATGCATTCAACGTTTTCCCTCTGATCTCCCCCCCCCCCCCCCATGCTACAGTCCCAATGCATTCAATGTTTTCCCTCTGATCTACCCCCCCCCCCCCCTCCCCATGCTACAGTCCCAATGCATTCAATGTTTTCACATTCATGGAGTGCCTAGAAATGCGAGTTGTTTATTATCCTCTACAGTCAGTACACAGGGTTTTGGTTGTTCGTTTACTACACGGAACGGCTCAATTAAAAAGAAAGCCCTTAGTGACTGATGTCAGCCGTGTGCACATTGAAACACCAATGACTGATGTCAACCGTGTGCACACTGAACCACCAGTGTCTGATGTCAACCGTGTGCACACTGAACCACCAGTGTCTGATGTCAGTCGTGTGCACATTGAACCACCAGTGACTGATGTCAGCCGTGTGCACATTGAACCACCAGTGACTGATGTCAGTCGTGTGCACACTTAACCACCAGTGTCTAATGTCAGCCGTGTGCACACTGAACCACTAGTGACTGATGTCAGCCGTGTGCACACTGAACCACCAGTGTCTGATGTCAGCCGTGTGCACACTGAACCACCAGTGACTGATGTCAGCCGTGTGCACACAGAACCACCAGTGACTGATGTCAGCCGTGTGCACACAGAACCACCAGTGACTGATGTCAGCCGTGTGCACACAGAACCACCAGTGACTAATGTCAGCCGTGTGCACACAGAACCACCAGTGACTGATGTCAGCCGTGTGCACACTGAACCACCAGTGACTGATGTCAGCCGTGTGCACACAGAACCACCAGTGACTGATGTCAGCCGTGTGCACACAGAACCACCAGTGACTGATGTCAGCCGTGTGCACACAGAACCACCAGTGACTGATGTCAGCCGTGTGCACACTGAACCACCAGTGACTGATGTCAGCCGTGTGCACACAGAACCACTAGTGTCTGATGTCAGCCGTGTGCACACTGAACCACCAGTGACTGATGTCAGCCGTGTGCACACAGAACCACTAGTGTCTGATGTCAGCCGTGTGCACACTGAACCACCAGTGACTGATGTCAGCCGTGTGCACACTGAACCACCAGTAACTGATGTCAGCCGTGTGCACACTGAACCACCAGTAACTGATGTCAGCCGTGTGCACACTGAACCACCAGTGACTGATGTCTGCCGTGTGCACACTGAACCACCAGTGACTGATGTCTGCCGTGTGCACACTGAACCACCAGTGACTGATGTCTGCCGTGTGCACACTGAACCACCAGTGACTGATGTCAGCCGTGTGCACACAGAACCACTAGTGTCTGATGTCAGCCGTGTGCACACAGAACCACCAGTGACTGATGTCAGCCGTGTGCACACAGAACCACCAGTGACTGATGTCAGCCGTGTGCACACAGAACCACCAGTGACTGATGTCAGCCGTGTGCACACAGATCCACCAGTGACTGATGTCAGCCGTGTGCACACTGAACCACCAGTGACTGATGTCTGCCGTGTGCACACAGATCCACCAGTGACTGATGTCAGCCGTGTGCACACTGAACCACCAGTGACTGATGTCTGCCGTGTGCACACTGAACCACCAGTGACTGATGTCTGCCGTGTGCACACTGAACCACCAGTGACTGATGTCTGCCGTGTGCACACTGAACCACCAGTAACTGATGTCAGCCGTGTGCACACAGATCCACCAGTGTCTGATGTCAGCCGTGTGCACACTGAACCACCAGTAACTGATGTCTGCAAAAGCTGCCGGATCAGAAGAGCCCTGCTCTATCCGCATGAGGAAACCTCTTTGGCAGACAAGCTGACAAGAAACGCCACCTATCTTGTAGGGCTAAAAGGCACGAATATCACAGCCTAGCTGCAAACCACTCTACAATGTGAAAACTTTACTTGGAATAGCGAACGCTGAAGAAAAGACAGGACATCGTGCATTTACATTGAAATCCTTTCTAACGAGACATTGCTCACCACACCTGGAGAACTGGGTTTTCAATCATTTCTCTAAAAACGTCCAATACTTTGACAGCTGTTGTTTCGGCTCATTTAACACACCATTCGGCTAACATCACAGGTATACCTGCAGATGTTAGGTAGCCGGTCATTAATGTTTTCACAGCGAAACTTGGCACCTCACTTTCCTGTAGGAAATGTTTTACCAAAGAAAAGCTGACAGGTAGATTTTGATAGAATCCAAGCAAATAAACAGGAAAACTGAGTTTTTTTATTGCTCAAGGATGTGCACATGAATCAAGCCAGGTCACACTGGAGAAATTTAAAAGTTATCAGAGTGTTCCACAGAGTGTTCTACAGCCTGTTCTACAGCGTGTTCTACAGCGTGTTCTACAGAGTGTTCTACAGAGTGTTCTACAGCCTGTTCTACGGCGTGTTCTACAGAGTGTTCTACAGCCTGTTCTACAGCGTGTTCTACAGAGTGTTCTACAGCGTGTTCTACAGAGTGTTCTACAGCCTGTTCTACAGCGTGTTCTACAGAGTGTTCTACACAGTGTTCTACAGCCTGTTCCAGAGTGTTTTTTATAGCTGTTCTACAGCCTGTTCTCCAGAGTGTTCTACAGCCTGTTCTACAGAGTGTTCTACAGAGTGTTCTACAGAGTGTTCTACAGCCTGTTCTACAGCGTGTTCTACAGAGTGTTCTACAGCCTGTTCTACAGCGTGTTCTACAGAGTGTTCTACAGAGTGTTCTACAGAGTGTTCTACAGAGTGTTCTACAGAGTGTTCTACAGCCTGTTCTACAGCGTGTTCTACAGAGTGTTCTACAGCCTGTTCTACAGCGTGTTCTACAGAGTGTTCTACAGCCTGTTCTACAGCGTGTTCTACAGAGTGTTCTACAGAGTGTTCTACAGCCTGTTCTACAGCGTGTTCTACAGAGTGTTCTACAGCCTGTTCTACAGAGTGTTCTACAGAGTGTTCTACAGAGTGTTCTACAGAGTGTTCTACAGATTGTTCTACAGAGTATTCTACAGACTGTTCTACAGTGTTCTACAGTTTTCTACAGAGTGTTCTACAGAGAGTTCTACAGAGTGTTCTACAGTGTTCTACAGAGTGTTCTACAGTGTTCTACAGAGTGTTCTACAGAGTGTTCTACAGAGTGTTCTACAGAGTGTTCTACAGTGTTCTACAGAGTGTTCTACAGAGTGTTCTACAGAGTATTCTGTCTTGTACAGTGTTTCTACAGAGTGTTCTACAGAGTGTTCTACAGAGAGTTCTACAGAGTGTTCTACAGAGTGTTCTACAGAGTGTTCTACAGAGTGTTCTACAAAGTGTTCTACAGAGAGTTCTACAGAGTTTTCTACAGAGTGTTCTACAGAAAGTTCTACACAGTGTTCTAGAGTCTTCCTCAGAGTGCTCTACAGAGAGCTCTACAGAGAGCTCTACAGAGAGTTCTACAGAGTGCTCTACAGAGTGTTCTACAGTGTTCTACAGTGTTTTACAGAGTGTTCTACAGAGTGTTCTACAGTGTTCTACTGAGTGTTCTACAGAGTGTTCTACAATGTGTTTTACAGAGAGTTCTACAAAGTGTTGTACAGAGTGTTCTACACAGTGTTTTACAGAGTTTTCTACAGAGTGTTCTACAGAGTTTTGTGTTCTACAGAGTTTTGTGTTCTACAGAGTTTTGTGTTCTACAGAGTGTTCTACAGAGTGTTCTACAGAGTGTTCTACAGAGTGTTGTACAGTGTTCTACAGAGAGTTCTACAGAGTGTTCTACAGAGTGTTCTACAGAGTGTTCTACAGCGTTCTACAGAGTGTTCTACACAGTGTTCTACAGAGTGTTCTACAGAGTGTTCTACAGTGTTCTACAGAGTGTTCTCAGACGGTTTTTTGTTGTGACTTCTTGTTGTTCCCTAGCTGTAAACTCTTAAGGAAAGTTCCAATTGTTCGTCCTCTTCTGGACTTTATTCTTGTTTTAGACGTTAATTTTGCTTGCATATCCGTTTTGAAAAATCTGGCTTATTTATATGCAGACTGCTGAAACATCCGTAAGTAGATGCGTTTTACGACATGCTTTTAAGAGGGCAGTGGGTATAAACCCCAACCCACCCTCTTTAAGTGGGGTCCCGGAACCCACAGTGAGATCTGACGTGGCACAGCACCCGAAATCTTTCTGCCCACCCAAGTCAAGGACCCTTCCCAACGCCTTCAGCTTTTAGGCCAAATGAGCCTAGACCCATATTTTGTAGACCAATCAAAACTCTGTGAGTGATGTGGGCAACATCCCGACCCTGTGGGTGATGTGGGCAACATCCCGACTCTGTGGGTGATGTGGGCAACATCCCGACTCTGTGGGTGATGTTTGAACATCCCGACTCTGTGAGTGATGTGGGCAACATCCCGACTCTGTGGGTGATGTGGGCAACATCCCGACTCTGTGGGTGATGTTTGAACATCCCGACTCTGTGAGTGATGTGGGCAACATCCCGACTCTGTGAGTGATGTGGGCACATCCCGACTCTGTGGGTGATGTGGGCAACATCCCGACTCTGTGGGTGATGTTTGAACATCCCGACTCTGTGAGTGATGTGGGCAACATCCCGACTCTGTGAGTGATGTGGACAACATCCCGACCCTGTGGGTGATGTGGGCAACATCCCGACCCTGTGGGTGATGTGGACAACATCCCGACCCTGTGAGTGATGTGGACAACATCCCGACCCTGTGGGTGATGTGGACAACATCCCGACTCTGTGGGTGATGTGGGCAACATCCCGACTCTGTGGGTGATGTTTGAACATCCCGACTCTGTGGGTGATGTCGGCAACATTCCGACTCTGTGGGTGATGTGGGCAACATCCCGACTCTGTGGGTGATGTCGGCAACATCCCGACTCTGTGGGGGATGTGGGCAACATCCCCACTCGTGGGTGATGTGGGCAACATCCCGACTCTGTGAGTGATGTGGGCAACATCCCGACTCTGTGGGTGATGTGAGAACATCCCGGCTCTGTGGGTGATGTGGGCAACATCCCGACTCTGTGGGTGATGTCGGCAACATCCCGACTCTGTGGGTGATGTGGGCAACATCCCGACTCTGTAGGTGATGTGGGCAACATCCCGACTCTGTGAGTGATGTGGGCAACATCCCGACTCTTTGAGTGATGTGGTCAACATCCCGACTCTGTGAGTGATGTGGGCAACATCCCGACTCTGTGGGTGATGTGGGCAACATCCTGACTCTGTGGGTGATGTGGGCAACATCCCGACTCTGTGGGTGATGTGGGCAACATCCCGACTCTGTGGGTGATGTAAGCAACATCCCGACTCTGTGAGGGATGTGGGCAACATCCCGACTCTGTGAGTCATATGGGCAACATCCGGACTGTGGACTTTGCTTCCCAGGACTTCACCTTGTACCAATTTAAGACTGGCTCAGTCTTTTAAAAAAAAAATTTCCAGCTCCTCCAGGACACTAACCCGTGGAAGATACGTCTGTGTAGATCTGTCTCTGTAGATCCGTCTACGTAGATACGTCTGTGTAGATCTGTCTCTGTAGATCCGTCTACGTAGATACGTCTGTGTAGATCTGTCTCTGTGTAGATCCGTCTACGTAGATACGTCTGTGTAGATCTGTCTCTGTAGATCCGTCTGTGTAGATACGTCTGTGTAGATCTGTCTCTGTAGATCCGTCTGTGTAGATACGTCTGTGTAGATCTGTCTCTGTAGATCCGTCTACGTAGATACGTCTGTGTAGATCTGTCTCTGTAGATCCGTCTGTGTAGATACGTCTGTGTAGATCTGACTCTGTGTAGATCCGTCTACGTAGATACGTCTGTGTAGATCTGTCTCTGTGTAGATCCGTCTACGTAGATACGTCTGTGTAGATCTGTCTCTGTGTAGATCCGTCTACGTAGATACGTCTGTGTAGATCTGTCTCTGTAGATCCGTCTACGTAGATACGTCTGTGTAGATCTGTCTCTGTAGATCCGTCTACGTAGATACGTCTGTGTAGATCTGTCTCTTTAGATCCGTCTACGTAGATACGTCTGTGTAGATCTGTCTCTGTAGATCCGTCTACGTAGATACGTCTGTGTAGATCTGTCTCTGTAGATCAGTCTACGTAGATACGTCTGTGTAGATCTGTCTCTGTAGATCCGTCTACGTAGATACGTCTGTGCAGATCTGTCTCTGTAGATCCGTCTACGTAGATACGTCTGTGAATCCCTCTGTGTAGATCCGTCAGTGTAAATCCATCTGTGTAAATCTGTCTGTGCAGATCCGTCTGTGCAGATCCGTCTATGTAGATCCGTCTGTGTAGATCAGTCTGTGTAGATACGTCTCTGTGTGTGTGTAAATCCGTCTCTGTAGATACGTTTATGTAGATCCGTCTATGGAGATACGTCTGTGTAGATACCTCTATGTAGATACGTCTGTGTAGATACGTCTGTTTCGATACCTATATGTAGATACGTCTGTGTAGATAGGTCTGTATAGATACTTCAGTGTCTACACAATGTTGGTCAATTTATTTTGACCAACGGCAGCATGTTTTAAGGACAAACAAAATGTAGACCTGCGAGCTCAAACAACTCAACATTTTTAAATGACATGGGAAGCTGTTGAAAAAAACAGAAGTTTAAAGAAACGCACGTTACAGTCGCATTGGTTACATGTATATTCATTTTCAAACACTTAGATTACTGTGTTTGGAGATGTTCCTTGCAAACATTTTGCTACAGCCAGGTTGATTACAAAAGCAAGAACCGAAAGAAAAAATACAGTCACTCCCTCCTCCCCCCTCCCCTCTCTCTCCCTCCGCCTCCATTTCCCTACCCGCTTTCAGATTGATGGAAACACAAAGTTCAGGGGACAAAAACACATCGACCCTGACTGAGCTGAGCCAGGTAATGTCCGCACTGTATGCCAACAGATTTACAAATAGCCTCTGCTGTAAATACTACAATAAGGCGGTTCTAAAACGACTTTTCCGCTCCAATATCAGTTTAAAAACAATCTATTCTATACTGATGTGTATTTGTACTTGCCTTTTGGCCATCTCCATGAATGTTTCCAGCAGTAAATGTGCAACATGTGGAAGGTAGCTCAACGAAGCAATTCTCCATTTCTATTCCCGCATTTTCTAGTCTAACCAGCCTCTGAAAGGTGTCGTAATTACTTTTACATCTGACGAAAACGCCTCACTGTGAATATACGACCTGGTTTTCACAAACCATCGTTCAAGGAAGTTAATCTCCCGCGTCGAGCTAGGAAATGTGTTCTTCTATAACAGAGGTTCTCAACCTGCCTGTCTAGACCCTTTCTGGGGTCGAACGACCCTTTCACAAGGGTCACATAAGACCATTGAAAACACACATTGATTGAACTATGAAGGACAATTATTGTTCTTTGGGGTCGCCACAAGGCGAGAGAACTGTATTTAAGGGTCGCGACGTTAGAAAGGTTGAGATCCACTGGTCTAGAAGGTGTCTTGTGTTTGTCATTGACATGTTTATTGTTCGGTTAAATGTGCCAGGTATAAATCTGTTGCTGTTTGTTCCAGCCAGCGTTTTCATAGACAACCGTTGGTTAAAGAGTTCGTGACACTCGAGGCAGATGGATGAAATAGAATTTCCACTGGGAATTTAAAAGCACAAAGAAGAAGAAAAGATGCAGAAGAAAAAGGAAGAAGACCTGACAAAAAGAGAACAGCTATAAACTATTTTCTAGCTCCGTATGTGTGTGTGTATATATATATATATATATATATATATATATATATATATATATATATATATGTATGTGTGTGTGTGTGTGTGTGTGTGTGTGTGTGTGTAAAATTAAGTGCCTTGCCGACTGGCGTCGGCGATTATCATACTATCAGTGAAGATACCAACTTCCTAGCGCAGACAAAACTCAGCCCACACATTCTCATTACTTACACAGATTTGTTCTTGTGCAGTGCACTCGCCTGCAATGCATTTATTGTTAACTCTGTCTGTTCCTTGGGCCGGATGTGTTTCTTCCAAATGACTTTGACTCCCATGTCGACTCAGCCTTGAGTGGTATCAGATGCAGTCCTGGGAAGTAAAGGTGGTCGGCGTCATGCAGACCATATCACCGACCATGTGCCAGTTTATCTGAAAAAAAAATTATAGGTTTAGCCCTATATTTCTCATACGCCTAAAGACGTGAAAAAGGGATCTTTAATTTTTACTGTTTGTTCCTTGTGCGATGTCACCCGCCTGACATGTATCATTCAAGGCACCCTGACGCACAAATACATTCACTCGCCAAACCCCGTGGCTCTTAATCCGTGACCCGCTGACCTACTGCCGTGAAGTGTCATAAACTCCCGGAGTGAGCGAACATTGAAAGACAGGAAAACATTCAGGTTCAGTCCTGTGCATTTCGGAACGATATCTTTGGCATGGAAACGCACGCACCCCTTTGAACTATAATGCCGCCTGGACGACATGTTTACACGAGGTGCTAGCAGTCGGTTACTTGGAAACTCTTTCGCCTGCTCTAAGGTCACAGCTCCGTTTTCACAACCAAATATATTTCGACATAAAATGGAGGCTGATTGACGCCGTGACACAGAGGTGGCTGTCAGACTGACGCCGTGACAGAGAGGTGGCTGTCAGACTGACGCCGTGACAGAGAGGTGGCTGTCAGACTGACGCCGTGAAAGAGAGGTGGCTGTCAAAGAATATTTTAGGTAAATAAATAATTGCTACTGTCAGCACATCTGCGTTTGTGGCGTAGGGCCTGGGAACGCAGTTTCTAAATTCCAATATACCGGGGTTAAATTCAATGTCAGGTGATCTGGCAGAATACCACATAGATTCGATTTCGACAATAGTATATGAGACGATGGTCCACGGAAAACTCGCGTCTGATCTATCTATCTATCTATCTATCTATCTATCTATCTATCTATCTATCTATCTATCTATCTATCTATCTATCTATCTATCTATCTATCTATCTATCTATCTATCTATCTATCTATCTATCTATCTATATCTATCTATCTATCTATCTATCTATCTATCTATCTATCTATCTATCTATCTATCTATCTATCTATCTATCTATCTATCTATCTATCTATCTATCTATCTATCTATCTATCTATCTATCTATCTATCTATCTATCTATCTATCTATCTATCTATCTATCTATCTATCTATCTATCTATCTATCTATCTATCTATCTATCTATCTATCTATCTATCTATCTATCTATCTATCTATCTATCTATCTATCTATCTATCTCTCTATCTCTCTCTCTCTCTATCTCTATCTGTCTGTCTATCTGTCTGTCTATCTGTCTGTCTATCTATCTGTCTATCTGTATCTGTCTGTCTGTCTGTCTGTCTGTCTGTCTGTCTGTCTGTCTGTCTGTCTGTCTGTCTGTCTGTCTGTCTGTCTGTCTGTCTGTCTGTCTGTCTGTCTGTCTGTCTGTCTGTCTGTCTGTCAGTCCGACCCGCTGGCCCGTCCGTCTGTATTTCTGTGTGTTCACCTGTCAGTCTAACTGTCAGCCTATGTCTGTCTCTTCGTGCCTGCGCCAGTAATACCCTGCGTCTGTCTGCCAGTCAGTTACCCATTGGACCGCGAGATTACCCCTGATTACAGTTCCCGGAATTACCCGAAACATCCCAGCTAGTCTAATCACTAACATTTAAAAAATAAATTAAGTTGGATAATTTAATATATGTCTCTCTCCCCTCTCCCACCCTCTCTGTCTCTCCTGTCTCCTACTATCTGAGTCTCTCTCCCCTCTCCCACCCTCTCTGTCTCTCCTGTTCCCTACTATCTGAGTCTCTCTCCCCTCTCCCACCCTCTCTGTCTCTCCTGTCTCCTACTATCTTAGCCTCTCTCCCCTCTCCCACCCTCTCTGTCTCTCCTGTCTCCTACTATCTGAGTCTCTCTCCCCTCTCCCACCCCCTCTGTCTCTCCTGTCTCCTACTATCTTAGCCTCTCTCCCCTCTCCCACCCTCTCTGTCTCTCCTGTCTCCTACTATCTGAGTCTCTCTCCCCTCTCCCACCCTCTCTGTCTCTCCTGTTCCCTACTATCTGAGTCTCTCTCCCCTCTCCCACCCTCTCTGTCTCTCCTGTCTCCTACTATCTTAGCCTCTCTCCCCTCTCCCACCCTCTCTGTCTCTCCTGTCTCCTACTTTCTTAGCCTCTCTCCCCTCTCCCACCCTCTCTTCTGTCTCCTACTATCTTAGCCTCTCTCCCCTCTCCCACCCTCTCTCCTGTCTCCTACTATCTTAGCCTCTCTCCCCTCTCCCACCCTCTCTCCTCTCTCTATCCCTCTCTCCCCACCCTCTCTCCTGTCTCCTCTATCTTAGCCTCTCTCCCCTCTCCCACCCTCTCTCCTGTCTCCTACTATCTTAGCCTCTCTCCCCTCTCCCACCCTCTCTCCTGTCTCTACTATCTTAGCCTCTCTCCCCTTCCCACCCTCTCTCCTGTCTCTTACTATCTTAGCCTCTCTCCCCTCTCCCACCCTCTCTCCTGTCTCCTACTATCTTAGCCTCTCTCCCCTCTCCCACCCTCTCTCCTGTCTCCTACTATCTTAGCCTCTCTCCCCTCTCCCACCCTCTCTCCTGTCTCCTACTATCTTAGCCTCTCTCCCCTCTCCCACCCTCTCTCCTGTCTCCTACTATCTTAGCCTCTCTCCCCCTCCCACCCTCTCACCCACTATCTCTCTCTCTCCCCTCCCACCCTCTCTCTGTCTGTACTATCTTAGCCTCTCTCCCCTCTCCCACCCTCCGACTCTCTCTGCCTACACTCTCTCCTTGCCCCCGACTCTCTCTGTACCTCTCTCCTTGCCCCCGACTCTCTCTGTACCTCTCTCCTTGCCCCCGACTCTCTCTGTACCTCTCCTTGCCCCCCGACTCTCTCCTTGCTCCTCCTTGCCCCCGACTCTCTCTGTACCTCTCTCCTTGCCCCCGACTCTCTCTGTACCTCTCTCCTTGCCCCCGACTCTCTCTGTACCTCTCTCCATGCCCCCGACTCTCTCTGTACCTCTCTCCTTGCCCCCGACTCTCTCTGTACCTCTCTCCTTGCCCCCGACTCTCTCTCTGTACTCTCGTCTCCTCCTTGCCCCCGACTCTCTCTGTACCTCTCTCCTTGCCCCCCCCCGACTCTCTCTGCCCCCGTACCTCTCTCCTTGCTTGCCCCCGACTCTCTCTGTACCTCTCTGCTTGCCCCCGACTCTCTCTGTACCTCTCTCCTTGCCCCCGACTCTCTCTGTACCTCTCTGCTTGCCCCCGACTCTCTCTGTACCTCTCTCCTTGCCCCCGACTCTCTCTGTACCTCTCTCCTTGCCCCCGACTCTCTCTGTACCTCTCTCCTTGCCCCCGACTCTCTCTGTACCTCTCTCCTTGACTTCACACTTCTCTCACACATACTCGCTCTTTCTTCACACGTTCTCTCACACTCTATCTCTCCGCATGTTCTATTTCATACACTCTTTCGATGCACATTTTCTTAAACACACTCTGCCTCCGTACGTTCTCTTACACACTCTATCTCCGCTCCTTCTCTTGCACTCTTTCTCACACGATCTCCGACACAGTTTCTTTTCCTATATACTCTCCCTCTATCGCCACACATTCTCTCACATACTCTCTCTCTCTCTCTCCTCGCACGTTTCTTTTACACACACACACTCTCTCCGTATGTTCTATCACACACTTTCTCTCTGTACGTTCTCTAACATACTCTTTCTCCGAAGTTCTCTTACACACTTTTTCTAAGCATGTTTTCTTACACACACTCTCTCTCCGAAGGTTTTCTCACATACTTTCTCGCCGCATGTTCTTAACCACACACACTCTCTCTCTCTCCGCACATCCTCTCACACACTCTCTCACTGTTTTTTCTCACACTTTCTCTCCGAAGTTCTCTTACGCACACTCTCTCTCTCTTACTTCGTTCTCTGATACACTCTCTCCATATGTTCTCTGTCACACACACACACACTCTCTCTCTCTGCACATTCTCTCACACTCTCTCTTCGCACCTTCTCTACCAAATTCTTTTACATATACACACTCTCTCCGCATGTTCTGTCAAAGACTTTTTCTACCAAGTTCTTTTACATACACACACTCTCTCCGCATGTTCTGTCAAAGACTTTTTCTACAAAGTTCTATTACATACACACACTCTCTCCGCATGTTCTCTTACACACTCTCTCTACCAAGTTATCTTATACACACAAACACACTCTCTCTAACATGTTCTCTTACATACACACACTCCGCATGTTCTCTCTTACACTATCTCTACGAAGTCCTCTTACATACACACTCGCTTTAAATATTCTCTCTTACACTATCTCTACGAAGTCCTCTTACATATACACTTTCTTTGCATGTTCTCTCTTACACTATCTTTACGAAGTTCTCTTACATTCACTCTCCTCATGTTCTCTCTTACACTATCTTTACGAAGTTCTCTTACATATAGACACTCTCCGCTTATTCTATCACACACACTCTCTCTCCGTACGTTCTCTCACACATTATTTCTACGAAGTTATCTTACATGTTCTTTCAGACACTTTCCTTCCGTGTGTCCACGTGTCTGTGTCCCTTTTGTCTGTCTAGGCTGTTTTGTTTAAATTACCAGAACCAAGAGGTTAGACAGACACGAATGACTAATCCTAGACTTATCTGGCAGGGCCTGATAATTCAATCAACACTTTTGTGACGGTTGGTCTTATTCTCTGGGGAGTCCGAGGCGTTCTTGACTTGTCCATCCTTAATAATTGATAGCCGTTCAATGAAACTAGTGGTGTTGCTTTTTCAGACTGTGGACACAAATTAAACACATACGGCGAGATGTCATTTAGGACACAGTGGCTATGACGGGTGTACAGACTTCATCAGCAAGTGAACAGAAGAAACACGAGGTTTGGCTTGGTGCAGATCGATGTCACTACATGTGTGTGTGTGTGTGTATGTCCTCAGTGGTTATCACTTTCATTCCACACACTGCTGAATTATATGACCAGACTCTCCCTAGGGATAGTTCGTGCAAAATGGTTCCCGTTCTTCTACTTGTACTTTGTACAGCTGCTTTATCTTTAATCATTGCTCACTACAGCAACTAAGACTCCTACCTCCCCCAGACAGTAACCCACCAAGTTACAGTCCCACTCTGGCAGTAACCCACGAAGCTACAGCCCCTGCCTGGCAGTAATCCACGAAATTTCCGCCCCTCCCTGGCAGTAACCCAAGAAATTTCCACCCCTCCCTGGCAGTAACCCACAAAATTTCCGCTTTTCCCCGGCAGTAACCCACAAAGTCCTCGCCCCTCCCTGGCTGTAACCCACGAAGTTCTCACCCCTCCATGGTAGTGATCCACGAAGTTTTCGCCCCTTCCTGGCAGTAACCAACGGAGTTCTCGCCCCTCACTGGCAGTAACCCACGAAGTTCTCGACCCTCACTGGCAGTGAACCACGAAGTTCTCGACCCTCATTGGCAGTGAACCACGAAGTTCTCGCTCCTCCCTGGCAGTAACCCACGAAGTTCTCGCCCCTCCCTGGCAGTAACCCACGAAGTTCTCGCCCCTTCATGGCTGCCTATCCCCCCCTCCCACTTTAGCATCCACTTTGGGAAACCAGGGTAGAGCCAGTTGCTATCGAGGCACTCACGGCTAAGAGAAGCCACATTTGCTGCTGAGAATTTAAGTTCAAAGGGAGATATAGTTTTTTTTTTTAAACCAAATGTTTGAGAAGTAATATATATTTGTATATAGTCAACAATTGGAAACAACTCCAGTAAGTGTTAGTGATTAGTGCTTGTGGTGTCAGTTTGTAGCACAATTTGAAAGTTGTATTACTGAGCTAAAAATAGCAGCGATGATGACATATGCATATTT
>CAJHNH020003042.1:32500-77500 GCA_905116865.2 Candidula unifasciata
TTTGTTACAAGATTGTCATCCACTCTTGTTACCCCACACACACCCACACACAGAGAAAGACCAAAATGTCAGCAACAATTAAGACCCAGGAACTGAAAAAGTTAGAGCTAATGGACGCAGCTTTTTGTTTGGTCTCCCTGTGACGTTGACCAGACAACAGAGATGAAAGGTCCATGTGTTGACGTCATCATGTCTGCAGCGAAATACTGGTGTTTTAATCACAGGTTCCCTTCTTTGTTCTTTTAGTAGAGAGTGTCAACAGACACTTTCTGTTAGTCGTGCTCTCTCTCTCTCTCTCTCTCTCTCTCTCTTCTCTCTCTCTCTCTCTGTCTGTTTCACTCTCTTTCTTCCCACCACATCGCTCTCACCTATTCCTCTATTTCTTTATCTTTCCACCTATCACTCTCTCTCTCTCCGTCTTTCTCTTCCCACCTGCCCGTCTTTATCTTGTTTCTTCCCACCCATCGCTCTCTCCTGTTTCTTTCCCTCTCTCCCTTTCTGTCGATCGAGGCAGATAGACAAACAGATAAGCAGACAGATAGAGAGACATACAAGCAGGCAGATAGAGAGACAGACAAGAAGGCAGATAGAGAGACAGACAAGCAGGTAGATAGAGAGACAGACAGGCAGGCAGGTAGAGAGACAGACAAGCAGGCAGACAATATTAAAATCAGGAAACCCAGTGGCAGATACCGCAGTTGAGATGTGAAGTGTGGTAGGTAGACACTCCTGTTGAGATGTGAAGTGTGGGGGTAGACACTACTGCTGAGATGTGAAGTGTTGGGGGTAGAGACCACTGTTGAGATGTGAAGTGTTGGAGCAGACACCACAGTTGAGGTGTGAAGTGTTGGAGCAAACACATCTGTTGTGATGTGAAGTGTTTGGTGTAGACAACACTGTTGAGATGTGAAGTGTTGGAGCAGACACAACTGTTGTGATGTGAAGTGTTGGGGTAGACAACACTGTTGAGATTTAAAGTGTTTGGGGTAGACACCACTGTTGAGATGTGAAGTGTTGGAGCAGACACCAGTGTTTAGATGTGAAGTGTTGGGGGCAGACACAACTGTTGAGATGTGAAGTGTTGGGGGAGGACACCACTGATAAGATGTGAAGTGTTGGTGATAGTCACAACTGTTGAGATTTGAAGTGTTGGGGGAATACACAACTGTTGAGATGTGAAGTGTTGGGGGCAGACACCACTGTTGAGATGTGAAGTGTTGGGGGGGGGCAGACACCACTGTTGAGATGTAAAGTGTTGAGGGAATACACAACTGTTGAGATGTGAAGTGTTGGAGAAAAAAAATACACAACTGTTGAGATGTGAAGTGTTGAGGGTAGACATCATTGTTGAGATATGAAGTGTTGGAGTTAGACATTATTGTTGAGATGTGAAGTGTTGGGGGTACACACCATTGTTGGGACGTGTAGTGTTGATGGTAGACATCATTGGTGAGATATGAATTGTTGGGGGTAGACGTCATTGTTGAGATATGAAGTGTTGGGGGTAGACGCCATTGTTGAGATATGAAGTGTTGGGGGTAGACGTCATTGTTGAGATATGAAGTGTTGAGGGTAGACGTCATTGTTGAGATATGAAGTGTTGGGGGTAGACGTCATTGTTGAGATATGAAGTGTTGGGGGTAGACGTCATTGTTGAGATATGAAGTGTTGGGGGTAGACGTCATTGTTGAGATATGAAGTGTTGGGGGTAGACGTCATTGCTGAGATATGAAGTGTTGGGGGTAGACGTCATTGTTGAGATATGAAGTGTTGGGGTAGACGTCATTGTTGAGATATGAAGTGTTGGGGGTAGACGTCATTGTTGAGATATGAAGTGTTGGGGTAGACACCAGTGTTGAGATGTAAAGTGTTGGGCCCTAACATGTTCCAATTCAATTAGAATTTTCAGCTCATGCGACATCTAGATTAGAAAACTCACACAGCAATGTACTGCACCTGAATCACATAGCCGCTACATTTTTATGGAGCTGCCAGGATTTTTCGCAGCCCACAAGTTGAAGAACACTCTTAGGTGGCCAATGGCTATCCCTCCCTACAGAATTCCCAGACTTTTCTGGAATTTCCCGGTAGCTATTCTGACAAGGTTGGGCCCACATAACAACTGGGCCGGTGGGGTAATTAAAATGCCACTTTTGAGGACTGAAGCTGCACCAGTCTCTCAGCAGGTAAGCGGTTGATATGTAAATCAACAGTGGTAGAATATGGAGGCACACTCATTTTGAGGCCCCCTTCTCCCTCAACTCCCTCTCGACAATATTAAGCACACTTTTAAGGAGCTTAGAAGCACCACCTACCAGTGCACAAGAGCTTAGAAGCACCACCTGCCAGTGCACAAGAGCTTAGAAGCACCACTTACCAGTGCACAAGAGCTTAGAAGCACCACCTGCCAGTGCACAAGAGCTTAGAAGCACCACTTACCAGTGCACAAGAGCTTAGAAGCACCACCTACCAGTGCACAAGAGCTTAGAAGCACCACCTACCAGTGCACAAGAGCTTAGAAGCACCACCTACCAGTGCACAAGAGCTTAGAAGCATCACCTACCAGTGCACAAGAGATTAGAAGCATCACCTACCAGTGCACAAGAGATTAGAAGCATCATCTACCAGTGCACAAGAGATTAGAAGCTTCACCTACCAGTGCACAAGAGCTTAGAAGCATCACCTACCAATGCACAAGAGATTAGAAGCATCACCTACCAGTGCACAAGAGATTAGAAGCATCACCTACCAGTGCTCAAGAGCTTAGAGGCACCACCTACCAGTGCTCAAGAGCTTAGAGGCACCTCCTACCAGTGCTCAGGAGCTTAGATGCATCATCTGCCAGTGCACAAAAGCTTAGAGGCACCACCTACCAGTGCACAGGAGCTTATAGGCATCACCTACCAGTGCACAGGAGCTTGGAGGCATCACCTACCAGTGCACAGGAGCTCAGAGGCACCACCTACCAGTGCACAAGAGCTTAGAGGCACTACCTATCAGTGCACAAAAGCTTAGAGGCACCACCTACCAGTGCACATGAGCTTAGAGGTACCACCAACCAGTGCTCAGGAGCTTAGATGCATCATTTATCAGTGCACAAAAGCTTGGAGGCACCACCTACCAGTGCACAAAATCTTAGAGGCACCACCTACCAGTGCACAGGAGCTTATATGCATCATCTGCCAGTGCACATGATCTTAGAGGCATCACCCACCAGTGCACAGGAGGTTTGAGGCACCACCTACCAGTGCACAAGAGCTTAGAGGCATCATCTACCAGTGCACAAGAACTTAGAGGCATCACCTACCAGTGCACAAGAGATTAGAGGCATTACCTACCAGTACACAAGAACTTAGAGGCAACACCTACCAGTGCACAAGAACTTAGTGGCATCACCTACCAGTGCACAAGAGATTAGAGGCATCATCTACCAGTGCACAAAAACTTAGAGGCATCACCTATTAGTACACAGAAGCTTAGAGGCATCACCTGCCAGTGCACAAGAACTTTAAGAAATCACCTACCAGTGCACAAGAACTTAGTGGCATCACTTACCAGTGCACAAGAGCTTAGAAGCATCACCTGCCAGTGCACAAGAACTTAAAGGCACTATCTACCAGTGCACAAGAACTTAGAGGTATCACCTACCAGTGAACAAGAACTTAGAGGCATCACCTACTAGTACACAAGAGCTTAGGGACACCACCTACCAGTGCACAAGAGCTCAGAGGCACCACCAACCAGTGCGGAGAAGCTTAGAGGTATCACCTACCAGTGCACATGAGCTTACAGGTATCACCTAGCAGTGCACATGAGCTTAGAGGCACCACCTACAAGTGCACAGGAGCTTAGAGGCACCACCAACAAGTGCACATGCGCTCTCTTTTGAAGTATGTCATATCACATTTGATTTTTATTATGTTTATTATTTGTTTACAGGAGTCATTTTTTTCCCAGCTGTATTATGATATTTACTGATCATTCAGCTGGGAGGCTTCACTTAAAACTTTAAATGTAGACGGAGGCAAACAAAAAGAAAGATAGGATAAACGAAACAACACTATTTCGCACTTTATTTCTAATTTGGCTTGCCGACCCGACTAATATTTGGCCATTTCAAGCATTTGTCTTTATTATCATACCTGCACCGACCCACACTGGACTACAGGTGGCTTCCGAACCGTCTTGTGTTGCCCCAGTATAACTGGCTGTATGCCTCTCCGTCTTGTGATGCCCCAGTATAACTGGCTGTATGCCTCTCCGTCTTGTGTTGCCCCAGTATAACTTGCTGTATGCCTCTCCGTCTTGTGTTGCCCCAGTATAACTTGCTGGATGCCTCTCCGTCTTGTGTTGCCCCAGTATAACTGGCTGTATGCCTATCCGGTTGATATGCGTTTCCTGGGATTTGTACTGGTTTGAATTTCATCCTTAAGATGGTAATCTTACAGAATACTATTTTGGAAAAAAAAAGCGGGGGGGGGGGGGGGGGGTGGGGAACTGTAAAAAAAATCTTCAAACATTAATTGCATAGTCAGACACTTAGACTTTAAGAGACAGACACATAGACTTTTAGAGAGATATACTGGTACAGACTTTAAGAGAGACAGACAGTTACAAAGACGTTTAGATAAATAGACAGACACATAGACGTTTACAGAGACAGAATGACACATAGACTTTTAGAGACAGACACATTGACCTTTAGAGAGACATACAGACACGTAGACTTTGAGACAGACAGACACACATTCTTTTAGAGACACAGACAGACAGACACATAGACTTTTAGAGAGACAGACACATATACTTTTAGAGACACAGACAGACACATAGACTTTTAGAGAGAAACACATTGACCTTTGAAGAGACAGACACACATACTTTTAGAGAGACAGACAGACAGACAGACAGACACACATACTTTTAGAGACAAACATATTGACCTTTAGAGACACAGACAAACACATATACTTTTAGAGACAAACACATTGATCTTTAGAGAGACAGACAGGCATATAGACTTTTAGAGAGACACACATAGACTTTGAGAGAGACAGACAGGCATATAGACTTTTAGAGAGACAGACACATAGACTTTGAGAGAGACAGACAGGCATATAGACTTTTAGAGAGACAGACACATAGACTTTGAAAGAGACAGACAGACACATAAACTTTTAGAGAGACAGACACATAGATTTGAGAGAGACTGACAGACACATAGACTTTGAGAGAGACAGACAGACATATAGACTTTTAGAGAGGCAGACAGACACATAGACTTTTAGAGTGACAGACAGACACACAGACCTTTAGAGAGACAGACAGAAACATAGACTTTCAGAGAGAGACACATAGACTTTCAGAGACGGACAAAGTCTTTTAGAGAGGCAGACAGACACATGGACTTTTAGAGAGACAGATAAAGACTTTTAAAGAGCCAGCAGTATACACCCAAACAACCCAAGTAGTGAATAAAACTATTTACTTATGAATAATAATCGTAATGATAAGTAAAGCTGGCAACGGTCCCTTTTCCAAGCCTTCCACCCCCGCAGCAGCTGGTACCCACTCAAGGTTGGGTCAACCTGAAAGCAAGGTCTCTGTCAGGACGCGAACCAACGACCTTCCGGCCCGCAGGCGGACGTGAAGTCGTCAACGTCACAGCGACTCCCAATAATAATAAAAATATTAAAAATAATAATAATGATAATGAAACTATTATTTCATGTTGTTCGTAATCCGAGGACAACATTCCCGTCTCCATTTATTGGCACGCGAACCCTTCTGTTTCTGTTTTTGTTTCTAGATTACCTGATATTCTATATAAAACTGGTTTATCAGATTTGGCGCGACGGCTTTCGATTTCGGGTAGAATGTGAGAACCCACAACAAATAAACAGAATTGTCTTGGAAGAGAAGTGTTTCATGGATGCTGAAGTAAAGGAAGGGTCGAATCACGATTCTCAGACAGTTCTTTTCTGACCACAGTGATGGAATGCATACATTGCTAACACAAAGAAATATTACATCACATTAGATTGTATCATTTATATTATGCTATATTATCTTCTTCTTCTTCTTCTTCTTCTTCTTCTTCTTCTTCTTTCTTCTTCTTCTTCTTCTTCTTCTTCTTCTTCTTCTTCTTCTTCCTCTTCTTCTTGTGCTTGTTCTTGTTCTTGTTCTTGTTCTTGTTCTTGTTCTTCTTCTTCTTCTTCTTCTTCTTCTTCTTCTTCTTCTTCTTCTTCTTCTTCTTCTTCTTCTTCTTCTTCTTCTTCTTCTTCTTCTTCTTCTTCCTCTTCTTCTTGTGCTTGTTCTTGTTCTTGTTCTTGTTCTTGTTCTTCTTCTTCTTCTTCTTCTTCTTCTTCTTCTTCTTCTTCTTCTTCTTCTTCTTCTATTTCTCTTCTTCTTCTTCTTCTTTCTTCTTCTTCTTCTTTCTTCTTCTTCTTCTTCTTCTTCTTCTCTTCTTCTTCTTCTTCTTCTTCTTCTTCTTCTTCTTCTTCTTTTTCTTCTTCTTCTTCTTTTTCTTCTTCTGCTGCTGTTGCTGCTGCTGCGTTTTCTTCTTCTTCTTCTTCTTCTTCTTCTTCTTCTTCTTCTTCTTCTTCTTCTTCTTCTTCTTCTTCTTCTTCTTCTTCTTCTTCTTTTCTTCATCTTCTTCTTTTTCTTTTTTTTGCTGCTGTTGCTCTTGCGTTTTCTTCTTCTTCTTCTTCTTCTTCTTCTTCTTCTTCTTCTTCTTCTTCTTCTTCTTCTTCTTCTTCTTCTTCTTCTTCTTCTTCTTCTTCTTCTTCTTCTTCTTTTTCTTCTTCTTCTTCATCTTCTTCGCCACACGGTAACGTCACATCTAGCACAACAAAACTTCATAAGCAAACACGGATTCTATAGAAAACACAAATCTCTGTGGTCCACAGTTTGAGAAGCTCTGTAAAAAATATTATACTATTTTTCGCAGACAAGAATAATGGCTGCTGAAAATATTTATGCTCTACAATCTGAATTATCATGATCCCGGGATAAATTGCAGGTTTGTGTTGAAACTTTTTTTTTATTCCTTCAAATGCCAGTCTTGTGAAATATCGCTGGGATAACCTCACCGATGACTCCTGCTCAGGTGAAGCATATGGAAGTTATGAACTGAACAACATCTTCTTAAAATGTGACCGTTCCTATTCAACGCTTGGGAAACATAGGTTCCTCAAATGGGGTAATCGTGGTAAACATAAACCTAACACCCCCACCCCCCCCCCCTTTTTTCCCATGCTCATGTCTGAGAAAAACGTCAGAGCTGAGGTCAAAAGGTCGGATCGTTCAGAAATATTAACATCAAAAGAGCCCAAACTGAGGCGCTGGGTGCAGTTCAAGTTTGCACAGCGTTCGGATTTGACTTTTGTTTCTTCAGGCTGTTGAGCTAGTTGTTATAGTATCCGACCCGGCATACACACACACACACCTATACACACACACACACACACACACACACACGCACACACGCGAACACACTCGCACACACAATTTAAAGCAAAAGACCAGATACGGCACTAAACTGCAAACCAAAACAAACCACTAGAGGGAACAAATGACAGCTGGCAGGCTGTTGTCGTTGAGTCCCATTTAGGGTCCTAGAGTCTTTAGGATTTCAAGTCGACGTTTGCAAGATCGACCCTCTCATTCAACAGACTACAAACATGTATCCAATTTACGTATAGGGGAAAGACCTAATCCGGCATCAACAGGACCGACTAAAAAACAGCTGTTTATGCAAACACTCTGTCAACAGGACCGACCAAAAAACAGCTGTTGATGCAAACACTCTGTCAACAAAACCCACCAAAAACAGCTGTTGATGCAAACACTCTGTCAACAGAACCGACTGAAAACAGCTGTCGATGCAACCACTCTGTCAACAGGATCGACTGAAAACAGCTGTTTATGCAAACACTTTGTCAACGGGACCGACCGAAAACAGCTGCTGATGCAAACACTCTGTCAACAGGACCGACTAAAAACAGCTTTTGATGCAAACACTCTGTCAACAGGACCGACCGAAAACAGCTGTTGATGCAAACACTCTGTTAACAGGACCGACTGAAAACAGCAGTTGATGCAAAAACTCTGTCAACAGGACCGACTGAAAACAGCTGTTGATGCAAAAACTCTGTCAACAGGACCGACTGAAAACAGCTGTTGATGAAAACACTCTGTCAACAGGACCGACTGAAAACAGCTGTTGCTGAAAACACTCTATCAACAGGACCGACTAAAAACAGCTGTTGATGCAAACACTCTGTTCCGCTGTTCCAGCGGTGAGATACAGGACCACTTCCATCTTAACCTGAACTGTTGACGAACAAATGTCTCCATACACCGAATCAAAGTGAATATATCATTTTACATTTAAACGTCAGTTGACTAACATTGTTCGAACGGAGAGACACATTAAAAACGGAGTGGCAGACAATATATTACAATGACTCCCTGCACGGCTGAGTGATCTTGCAGGAGTGTCTACAGCAACCATGAGGAACAAAAAAATTTTTAAAAAACTCTTGAATGGAAGACCATTTACTTGATTCCGGACATGTCACTGACGCAGCTGGATTCCGGACACATAATTTGGCACAGCTGGATTCCGGACATGTTATTGATACACCTTGATTCCGGACATGTCATTTGACACAGCTTTTTTTTTGGACATTTCATTAACACAGCTTGATTCCGGATATATCATTGACTAGGGAAGTGACCTCCGTGTTATTTACCACACTCAGAACAAGCAAATGCTGAGATTAGCTGAAGATTTAACGATCAAATGGAACAATTTCTCCATGTGTAAACAGAAGAAATTCGTTGTGAATTTCAAGCTATGCCGGTAAGTCCCCTGACTATCCTGAATTTTCAGCGATAAGTGGAACGATGTACCGAGAGGGACCATTTGTTTGTATGTCAGTGAAATTAGTTCTGGTTGGGGAGGGGGTAAGCCGGGGGGGGGGGGGGGTGCTTTTGTATATGTTGATTTAACTCTGTAGTAGCGCACATAACCAGAAACAGCAAAACAAGCCAGGCATTAAATTGTGCAATGTATTGCTTGTGTCCGCTTTACTGACAACTCCGTCTGTCTGTCTGACTTATGTCTTTCTGTATGTATATTTATCTATTTATTTATCTCTTAGTATGTTTATATATTTATGTGCAAATCTTTCTGCGTGATATTAGATATCTTTAGTAATTTTCTTAGTGTCTTGCTGACTTTTTGATGGTGTATCGCTTCATGTTCTCTCATTAATTATACATTTATTATTTCTTTTTAGTCTTCGTCTTCCTGACTTCGATCGACCTGATTATTTCATCTGCTCCAGGCTGCTACCTAAATATTTGCCATGCCATCCTGTAGTTAAACAATTATCATGTTCAACCGGCAAAGAAGTTTGAAATTAGCGCACCCCCAACAGATTATACCAGCTAGGTTTAACTAACTGTTCGGGTCAGGACGCAGACAACGTCTAAATCTGTTGAAAAAAAAAGCTACCGTTATAATTGTGTTTTAAAGCCGTTCTTCACAAGTCTCAGGTGACTTGAACCCAAGACCCCAATTCCTAAAGCCTGAAGCGACAGCCAGTCAGACATCTCTTGGACACTAATTCTCCGTAAAATCATTTCCGCTAATTTTGGAACCAGAACAAGTCCAATGCACAAAAGGAGTATACAAGATCGCCAAGGAGGACAAGCTGTCAGCAGTCCACACGTTGCCAAACACTAGTCACTATGTCCAAACCGGGGCCACAAGACCACTCAATGTCCACTCAGCCAGGACAGCTGTTTCATTACTTGACCCCAGATTTAAATATCCGCCCCCCTGCCCCCACCGGCCAGCCACCTTGATTGCTGCCAGAGATGTGTGAACTGACAGCTCAACAGGAAATTGAAATATCTGGAGATTTTTTATTGAGCACCCGTTGCTTTCATTTTATGAGCCATTTGATGTATATTATCTTGTGGTGACTACATACACGGCCATATTTGTGGGTTAGGGTTAGGGTTCGGGTTAGGGTTATGGTTAGGGTAAGGGTTAGGGTAAGTGTTAGGGTTAGGGTAAGGGTTAGGGTAAGTGTTAGGGTTAGGGTAAGTGTTAGGGTTAGGGTTAGGGTTAAGGGGAAGGGTTAGGGTAAGTGTTAGGGTTAGGGTTAGGGTAAGGGTTAGGGTTCGGGTTAGGGTTCGGGTTAGGGTTCGGGTTAGGATTCGGGTTCGGGTTAGGGTTAGGGTTAGGGTAAGGTTTAGGGTTAGGGTTAGGGTTGGGGTTAGGGTTAGGGTTAGGGTTAGGGTTAGGGTTCGAAAGCAATTTGATGTATATTATCTGGTGGTGACTATATACACGGCCATTTTTGTGTGAATGTGAAGATTTTTAGCAATTGACAGCTGCTACACTAGAGAACACGTTCTCTCTCTCTCTCTCTCTCTCTCTCTCTCTCTCTCTCTCTCTCTCTCTCTCTCTCTTTCTCTATTTCTTTCTATTTATCTCTCCCCATTTGCTGAATCTTTGTTGGTCTCTCAGACCACGCCCAGTATAGTGCTATCTTCTCTGTTTGCTGAATCTTTGTTGGTCTCTCTCAGACCACGCCCAGTATAGTGTTCCCAAACATTCCTTTTATTTCGTCACCCTTTTTAAATGTATCCCATTTTAGAAGTAAGTGGTTCTACAACTTTTACTGGCATCTGTTACAAATGAGTGGTTCTACAACTTTCACTAGCATCTGTTACAAATGAGTGGTTCTACAACTTTCAATGGCATCTGTTACAAATGAGTGGTTCTACAACTTTCACTAGCATCTGTTACAAATGAGTGGTTCTACAACTTTCACTGGCATCTGTTACAAATGAGTGGTTCTACAACTTTCACGGGCATCTGTTACAAATGAGTGGTCTACAACTTTACTGGCATCTGTTACAAATGAGTGGTTCTACAACTTTCAATGGCATCTGTTACAAATGAGTGGTTCTACAACTTTCACTGGCATCTGTTACAAATGAGTGGTTCTACAACTTTCACTGGCATCTGTTACAAATGAGTGGTTCTACAACTTTCACTGGCATCTGTTACAAATGAGTGGTTCTACAACTTTCACTGGCATCTGTTACAAATGAGTGGTTCTACAACTTTCACTGGCATCTGTTACAAATGAGTGGTTCTACAACTTTCACTGGCATTTAGTTCTGTGGGGGGTTACAAATGAGTGGTTCTACAACTTTCACTAGCATCTGTTACAAATGCAGTGGTTCTACAACTTTCACTAGCATCCTGTTACGTCCAATGCAGTTTCTACAACTTTCAAAAAAACGAGTTATGACCCCTGGCATAATGCGCGTTAATTTCTACAACTTTCTTGTCCAATCCTCCCTTTTACTGTACAACTACTTCTTGAGATGTTTCTACAACTTCACTGGATGATGGTTCTACAACTTTCACTAAGAGATTCTGTTACAAATGAGTGGTTCTGGGAGACAACCTTAGGTCACTAAGGCATTCTGTGTATTTTGTGTAGAGACTACTTGTTGGGATGTTTCTGGGAGAAACCTCAGCTGACAGATAAGGGATTCTGTGTATTTTGTTAACAATTTTCATCGTCCGTTTGTTACAAATGATGAGTGCTATCTGGCCGCAACGTTTTCATTGTTAGTGATTACAAATGAGTGGTTCTACAACTTTGGAAGGCATCTTTTACAAATGAGGAAGATCAACACTAGATTCTACAACTTCGTCACTATCATCGGAGTGTATGGTTAGTGGAATGAGAATGCAACAGTCAATTGTAGATGACATTTCGACCATCAGGGTTTTCGTTTGTTCACAAATGACCTGGTGGTTCGGGTTCGTGAGCTCATCCCCCTTTCATTTAAAAAATCTGAAAAATACACAGAGGTGGGCCTGGGTGAACTCCTAACCTTCTATAGACGGTCTCTTTTTAAGTGCTTCATTATCTATTTCTAATAAACTACATTAATTAATTTGTTTGGGGGGCACACGATGAGGCAAATTAATATGTAAGTCACATACAAACGAGTGGTTCAGGAAAATTCACTTGCATCTGTTACCTATGGTGGTATTAAGTGACAGCAACATCCAACTTCATATCTCCGTTCGTTAGGTGGCGCTAGGTGTTACATGCGTATAGGCATCACAGACACATAATAGCGACTGTATTTACGAAATATAGCCTCTGTTACAAAATGAGTGTTTAGCTTTTTAATAGGGGCTGGGGGGGGCTTGCATATAAATGGAGGCTGACCTAGTCGTAGTACTTGTCATGATATCTATCTATCACACACCCTAACAACCTACGACACCTTTGTCAGGTGCGGTGAGTGAAGCAATTTTCAAAGGCACTCTGAGTTTCGACTTTGAGATACCCTGGAATATTTATAATGAATTTAGTTACTAATCTAGCAATCGATAGAAAATGAATTCATGGGTATCGATGATACCAATAGTTATTTGAGAAAGAAGAGCTGTCCTGAGGGGGGGGGGGGGGGGGTGAGAGAAGAGCACTGAAATGATCTGTGACTCTGATAAACATGCGAAATAGCGAAAAAATGCGCTTATTAACAAGGCACAAGATGCTTTTTCTAAAGTCCTTTACGCCCAATGCAGATTTATATAAATACAAAAAAAAAAAAAAACGAGTTATGACCCCTGGCATACCCCGCGTTAACTTCATGTCCTCTTGTCCAATCCTCCTTTTCTACTGTAGGAACTAACTTGTTGGGGATGTTTCTGGGAGAAACCTTAGCTGACAGATAAGGGATTATGTGTATTTTGTGTAGGGACTAGTTGGGGATATTTCTGGGAGAAAACTTAGCTGACAGATAAGTAATTATGTGTATTTTGTGTAGGGACTAGTTGGGGATATTGCTGGGAGAAACCTCAGCTGACAAATAAGGGATTCTGTGTATTTTGTTAACAACTGTCATCGTCCGTTTGTGACATCACTGATGAGGGCTATCTGGCCGCAACGTTCTTTTATTGTTAGTGATTGCGATAATGCTTACTTGTTCAGTTTTTCGTTTTGGAAGGATATTTTTACACCCTGATGAGGAAGATCAACACTAGATACCAATTCGTCACTATCATCGGGTGTATGGTTAGTGGACTGCAGGAAAATGCAACAGTCAATGTGTAGATGACATGTCGATCCATCAGGATTTTCGTTTCCCTTCAGGGGCGCCAAGACCTGGAGGTTCGGGTATCGTGAGCTTATCCCCCCAGCCCATTTAAAAAATCTAGAAAATACACAGGGGTGGGCCTGAAGTGAACTCCTAACCTTCTATAGACGGTCTCTTTTTAAGTGCTTCATTATCTATTTCATATCATTTCTAATAAACTACATTAATATTTGTTTGGGGGGCACACGATGAGGCAAATTAATATGTAAGTCGCACGTGGTTACGGGAGGGCAGGAAAATATAGTTGATGGTTTCCTATGGTGTCATTATGTGAGAGCAACATCGAACTTCATGTCTCCGTTCGTTATGTGGCGCTAGGTGTTACATGTGTATACGCAACACGGACACATAATATCGACTGTATTTACGAAATATAGCCTCAAAGAACAACGTACTGTTGAGCTTTTTTATGGTGGGACGGCAATACATGGCAGGCTGACCTAGTCGTAGTACTTGTCATGATATCTATCTATCACACACCCTAGCAACCTACTACACCTTTGTCAGGTGCGGTGAGTGAAGCAATTGTCAAAGGCCCTCTGAGTTTCCCGTGAAAGAGTATTTATAAGCAATATTTGGGACGATTGCAGCAACGGTAAAGAAATGAAATTAATGTGTTATCGATGATACCAATAGTTATTTGAGAAAGAAGAGCTGTCCCGGGGGGGGGGGGTGGGAGAGGAGAAGGGCAAATGGCTTCTTTCAGTTGTAAGTCATTTTGTTAAGTATGAAACCCATATTATGTCGTTCCACATAAGATACACATATAATAGTGTGTGTGTGTGTGTGTGTGTGTACATATATGTGCGTGTGTTACCCCTCCCCATCTACGTAGTTTTCCCCATTCAATGACGTGAGATGAATAGACAGGGATTTAGATGAGGTATATTGTAACACAACCAATCTGTTCCTACCTCATGTAACAAAACAAAAGCGTGTGACCCAGTTTTCTCATTGAGAAAATCGAATCAGTCACGTTGGCACTTCCTTGCACTGAACGATATGCTTAATCGGTACAGTTATTAATCAAGTGCCGTCTTCACAGTTAAGGGTGGATGCAGTAGGTTTCCTACACTGCACCAGCCCTAACATTGCAGTCTCTCAACTCTTGATGTTATCACCCGCTTGTATCACTGTCTGTCTCTTGCTAACTTAGACTCAACAAAGCGACAGCACTCGCCATAAATCCTCTGGCTAAAAGTTCCCTCTGCCGACACCACACAAATGGTACATAGACAGTTTGGTGTCGATTTTATAAGTGTGATAAATCTTTTGTAAGTGGCCAGCTCTGATGATTCGGTTGGAGGGCCAGCTTCTCCTCCTCCTTCCCCCACCCCACCGTGATCTGGAGCCTTCATATCGTGACGGCAGCGCTGAAGGTGCATTGCTGGTTTCCAGTCATGACGGTGTAACAATTTCACAACATAGAACGGAATCAAGGACTTGACTACTAACCCTATGTGATGTTTAAGAGCACACTATGATGATGATGATGATGATGATGATGATGATGATGATGATGATGATGATGGTGATAATGATGATGATAAGTGTTTTAATGTTGCGACAATATTTAACTTTTATGCTTTTTTTTTCATGATCCCAAGGCATGTCTCTTTATTCTCTGTCTCTTCTAACCCCTAATATCTCATTTATACCTCCCCCCGCCCCTTTTTTTTTAAATTTAAAAGTGGAACACAACATTTTCACAATTGGGCTACCTTCATACATAATTATGTATTCACGCCACAGTGATTGTTACGTAAACCGGCTAACGTCACGTGTCTTGATTTGTTGACGTAGCTAAGAATATATGTAAGGTTGTACGCAATCATCACCACGAGGGTAGCTGAATATACATATACTGGCCCAGTTTCCCAACTGGAGCTTCGTCTGTACGTCCTAGAAGCTCTACTTTCACCTCTCAGGGTTTCCAGGTGCACCTCCCAGTGTTGTCATGTGCACCACGCATATAAATCTATTGGGAAAAAGGAGCTCCAGGACTCAACAAAGTTGGGAACCGCTGTATTATGTATTCATGTATCATGATTGTGTCATACACAAGTGATCCGAATACGGGACAATCAGCTTTCACAAAGAAACGGTTGTGGTCACCAGAGATTCATGATTTCAGTGGGTTCATGTTTCAGATGATTTTACTATCATAATATTCAGAGACACAACACTTTAGAGAATGAAACAATGAACACAGGAACGGTCCTAGAAATTGAAAAGTATAGTATGTGAGATGAAATTAGCATACATGCAACCGGAAGAACAAGAAAACACAGTCACTAATGAAGAACTAAGAACAGTGGTAGCCACAGTACCGGTGAATGATTCAAAGAACATCAAAACAATCGAAGTGTCTGTCTGGTCATTCGGTCAGAATGGAACAAAAACAAACTAAAAGCTAAAGCGTGAGAGCAGCAGGCTAAAAGTCAAGAGGCCGACCAAGAAATAGATGGGTGGAGGGAGTAAAAGAAACGCTACAGACGCAAAATGACATTAACACAAGCAGAAGACAGGAAACTCCGTGAAATTGATCTCGCCTACGCTTAACCGTATGAGCAGCAGGACAACAGACAGCAGGACAACAAGCAACAGGACAGCAGACAGCAGGACAGCAAGCAGCAGGACAACAAGCAGCAGGATAGTAAGCAGCAGGACAACAAGCAGCAGGACAACAAAAGCGGCCGGATAGCAAGCAGCAAGACAACAAGCAGCAGGACAACAAGCAGCAGGACAACAGACAGCAGGACAGCAAGCAGCAGGACAACAAGCAGCAGGACAACAAGCAGCAGGACAGCAAGCAGCAGGTCAACAAGCAGCAGGACAGCAAGCAGCAGGACAACAGACAGCAGGACAACAAGCAGCATGACAGCAGACAGCAGGACAACACGCAGCAGGATAACACACAGCAGGACAACAGACAGCAGGACAACAGACAGCAGGACAACAGACAGCAGGACAACAAGCAGCAGGACAACAGACAGCAGGACAACACACAGCAGGACAACACACAGCAGGACAACAGACAACAGGACAACAGACAGCAGGACAACAGACAGCAGGACAACAGACAGCAGGACAACACACAGTAGGACAACAGACAGCAGGACAACACACAGCAAGGCAACAGACAGCAGGACAACAGACAGCAGGACAACAGACAGCAGGACAACAGACAGCAGGACAATACACAGCAGGACTATAGTCAGCTGGACAACAGACAGCAGGACAACAGCTGGACAACAAGAAAAAATCATCAGTGAAGTCCACCATCATCAAGAACGGCTGTAATGTGAAGCCGCACTTAAACTGGCCACCCCTCCACAAAAATACTGGGTGAGTGCTTAAATCTAGCACGCGCTCACGAGAGGGCTTGCACGAGATATTCGGGACCACTGACAGGACAAGGCAGTGGTGTAGATACTTGCTGGTGAGCGCACGGTCCAAACAGTTTATACCTATGTTTGTTTACGTGTGGTTGTTACTAGCGGGATTTCGATTGTACTTCGGAGATACAAGGTATTGTGTGTGTGGGGGATGTGTGTGGGGATGTGTGTGTGAGGACGTTGTTGACATTTTAGAGAAAGTCTTCAGACCATTGTTCTGTCTGACTGTCCTGCGTTTTCTGTCTCCCTGTCTGTCTACCTATCTATCTATCCGTCGTCTGTCTGTCTGGGTGTCTGTCTGTCTATTTGTCTATCCAAATGTCTATCACACGGTCGGTCAGTTAGACAGTCAGTCAGTCTGTCGATTTGTCTGTCTATGTATCTGTCTGTTTATTCGTCTGTATTTTATTCCGTCTGCACGTCCGTCCGTCCGTGGTAGTTGTGTCTGTCCGTCGGTCCGTCCGTCCGTGGTAGTTGTGTCTGTCTGTCCGTCCGTCCGTCCGTCCGTGGTAGTTGTGTCTGTCTGTCCGTCCGTCGATGGTAGTTGTGTCTGTCTGCCCGTCCGTCCGTCCGTCCGTGGTAGTTGTGTCTGTCTGTCCGTCCGTCCGTCCGTCCGTGGTAGTTGTGTCTGTCTGCCCGTCCGTCCGTCCGTGGTAGTTGTGTCTGTATGTCCGTCCGTCCGTGGTAGTTGTGTCTGTCTGCCCGTCCGTCCGTGGTAGTTGTGTCTGTCTGCCCGTCCGTCCGTGGTAGTTGTGTCTGTCCGTCCGTCCGTCCGTGGTAGTTGTGTCTGTCTGTCCGTCCGTCCGTGGTAGTTGTGTCTGTCTGCCCGTCCGTCCGTGGTAGTTGTGTCTGTCTGCCCGTCCGTCCGTCCGTCCGTGGTAGTTGTGTCTGTCTGCCCGTCCGTCCGTCCGTCCGTGGTAGTTGTGTCTGTCTGCCCGTCCGTCCGCGGTAGTTGTGTCTGTCTGCCCGCCCGTCCGTCCGTGGTAGTTGTGTCTGTCTGCCCGTCCGTCCGCGGTAGTTGTGTCTGTCTGCCCGCCCGTCCGTGGTAGTTGTGTCTGCCCGCCCGTCCGTGGTAGTTGTGTCTGCCCGCCCGTCCGTCCGTGGTAGTTGTGTCTGTCTGCCCGCCCCTCCGTCCGTCCGTGGTAGTTGTGTCTGTCTGCCCGTTCTCATTCCTCAATATAATTGTCCTCACGGTCTGAGGATGATGGTGCCTCGTGGAGGAACCAGATGCTCTGTCCAAAGCTCAAAACTCACGGGAAACACCAGATGGGCAAATAGTTAGACTGGTACCGGCACCATTGGAACTGGAACTCTGCCACGGTTCTTAAAGATGGAGACGGAGCACTTGTGTGATTGCCCCGAGTGCTATAATGTCGATTTTTAAGTAAACACAACAATTCAAAGAATTTCAAGTGGTAAAGTTAATTTAGTCATTGTGCTCTCTGCGAACCGACCGGCCGATCAGTTTTACATGCTGTTTTAGAAAACGACGATTAGCCGACTTAATGTTTTATTATAGTCCGTTGGAGATGTTTTCACCTAATGTAACAATCTGTAACACAGTAACCGGTCGGTGTAACTAATGGAAACTTGACACGCAACCTATCAATAATCACGTTGTTGTCAGAAATTTCCTTTTCATGTAAAATACGATCTAGTTCTGATGTTGCATTATTTAAAAAAACCAGACACTGATTCTCAATGCAAACAATGTCCTGCGCTCAGTTGAGAGTGACGGCAACTTTCTAAAACATCCAATCACTAGCGTGTCATTGGCGTCTCACTCGCTGCTGGCCATCACCAGCAGTAGTCTCCCGTGAGTTGCAGATATTGCTTTGTATGCTTGATATGCTATCAAAATAATCACCACACTTTGCACAAATGATTGTCAAAAAATCCCCTTGCGTGTGCCAGTTACTGCTTATTCTAATTTTAATGGGACACAAATGATCAGGCAAGCAAAGATCAAACAAATTCTCCGCTGTGAGAAAATATCATCATCATGTAGCCGGACTATGCAGAACGTCGCTCTCCTCACGATCTGCCTGAAAGAAACTCGGTCTCTCGCTAGCTTTCCCACTTCATGCACTTTCATACTCAAGGAGTCACAAATATCCTGTGTCGTCCATCTTAGTGTTGCCCCTCTTTCCTGGTACCATGCTCTCTGCTATAAAAAAAAATTCTAATCCGTCGAGGTCCTTGATATAACCAAAATATTTCAGCTTCCGAGGCAGGATGCTGTTTATTAGCCAATCTTCCTTGATGTTCAGATCTTTCAAGATGTCAGTATTTCTCCTCTTTTTCGTCCAAGATTATGATAATCTTTCTTTAGCATTTCAGCTCAAAAGCCCCTATTCTCTTTCTTAAGGACATAGGAGATAGTCCACGACTCACATCCGTATGTTGCTACAGGGAAGATGGGAGATAGTCCACGACTCACATCCGTATGTTGCTACAGGGAAGATGGGAGATAGTCCACGACTCACATCCGTATGTTGCTACAGGGAAGATGCTTGCTCTCAAAATTCTAATTTTGATCTCCTTGCTGGTGCTTACCCATAGACTTTTTAGGCTGTAAATCTTTGCATTGTCATGGCCATCCTCCTTTTAATTTCTGTCAAACAGTGTCTATTGCTATTTATTATAGAGTCTAGATATTCAAAGTTTGTGACATTTTCAATTTCTTCACCATTTATTGTTATTTTTGGGTGACAGCCAGTTTTATCTGTGAACATTATTTTCGTTTTCTTTAAATTCAAGAACAGATTTTGATCTTCACTGTGCTTTTGGACGGACAATATTACATTTTCTAGTCCCTTTACGCTGATCGAAAGGAGGACTGTGTTATCTGCGTAGCGAAGTTCCAGAATAGGGTTGCCACCAATTTTGAGCGGATCATAACTGTCACAAGTCTGGTCATTGTTGACATTTCTCATTATATTTCTGCGTATATATTGAATACATATTGGTGAGAGAATGCACCCCTGCCTCACTGCCTTTTGCACCCCGAACCAATCCGATGGTCAGATCTTCAAGGGGAAGCATAAATACATCGCATACATGGTCAGATCTTCAAGTGTATGCCCTGGAAAAAAAAGAGGGTTGGGGGGGGGGGGGGGTGGAGAGGGATGAGACAGACAAACATTCGTTTCGCTTTTCTGCAATGATTTAGTTAGGTGCTCATCTTTTTGTTGAAGCAAGTCGCAGTCCAGTGACAGCACGTATTGCTTGTTGTAGGCGTGACTAGTAAATGTTACAGTTTGCCATTGAAATGTCACAAATGCGTCGTTCATACTGCAGTCCAAATCAACATAAAGCGTGCTGCTTTAAAGAAGTAGTAGTAGAAGAACAAGAAGAAGAAGAAAGAAAGAAAGAAAGAAGAAAGAAAGAAAGAAAGAAAAGAAGAAAGAAAGAAAGAAAGAAAGAAAGAAAGAAAGAAAAGAAAGAACGAAAGAAAAAAAGAAAGGAAAGAAAAGAAAAGAAAGAAAGAAAGAAAAAGAAAGAAAGAAAGAAAGAAAGAAAGAAAGAAAAGAAAGAAAGAAAGAAAGAAAGAAACGAGAAGAGAAAGAAAGGAAAAAGAAGAAGAAGAATAAAGAAAAGAAAGAAAAGAAAGAAGAAAGAAAGAAAGAAAGAAGAAAGAAAGAAAAGAAAGAAAGAAAGAAAAAGAAGAGAAGAAGAATGAAAAGAAAGAAAGAAAGAAAGAAGACAAGAAGAAAGAAAGAAAGAAAGAAAGAAAACAGAAAGAAAGAAAGAAAAAGAAAGAAAAGAGAAAGAAGAGCAAAGAAAGAAGAAGAGAAGAAGACAGAAAAAGAAAGAAGACAAAGAAAGAAGAAAGAAAGAAAGAAAGAAGAATAAAGAAAGAAAGAAAGTAAAAGAAAAAGAGAAAGAAAGAAAGAAAGAAGAAAGAAAGAAAGGAAAGAAAGAAAGAAAAGAAAGAAAGAAAGAAAGAAAAGAGAAAGAAAGAAAGAAAGAAAGAAGAAAAGAAAGAAGAAAAAAGAAAGAAGAAGAAAGAAAGAAAGAAAAAGAAAGAAGAAGACAAGAAGAAAAGAAAGAAGAGAAAGAAGAAGACAGAATAAGAAAGAAAGAAAAAAAGAAGAAAGTAAAGAAAGAAAGAAAGAAAGAAAGAAAGAAAAGAAAGAAAGAAAGGAAAAAGAAAAAGAAGAAAGAAGAAGAAAGAAAGAAGAAAAAGAAAAGAAGAAAAGAAACGAAAGAATAACAAAAGAAAGAAAGAGAAAAGAAAGCAGAAAACACAAAACATCGAAATAAACCAAGGAAGAAAGAAACAAAGAAAAGTAAGAAAAAGAAAGAAGAAAAAAGAAAGAAAGAAGCAATGGTGGAACACCACCCATGTTGGATGAATTCAAAGGCTTACATTACACCAGGAAGACACAAACAATTTATACAAACAAATCACATCAACTAAAAGGACATCGTAAGAACAAATATGAAACGGTCGGACAAATATATCTCGAAGTCCGGATGAAAGAAACATAACGTTTTTTTTTTTTTTCAAGAAAGCAAACGGCCTCTCATAGCTGGCAGATGTTCATTGACTATCTCCTGAAAGCTACTGAGAAAGCCCACAGGCCAAGAGTTATGGAAACAGAACAGCCTACTTATTATATTATCACATGGTGCATTAATATTCATCACATATTGTCACGGTTAGAGGTGTCGGCTCGGTTAGAATAGAGACCAAGAGATGTAACAATAGATGCATTATTTCATCTGCCGGTTTGGACTGTAAGATATTTGCTTCATTATGTATTTTTTGCCCCACCTGGGAGTGGTCCTTAATTATTTTCATACATATTTTTTTTTCGGAAAGTAAATGCACTGTATGCTGGAGTGACTGGGCTGATAACAACACGCATTGTGTCGATAACAGTGTAAATGTGAGATGATCTATGTATAAATTATATATTTATATATATTGTAATGGTTGTCTTATTATCTGCTCTATATTCTCTCTCTCTCTCTCTCTCTCTCTCTCTCTATATATATATATATATATATATATATAATATATATATATATATATATATATATATATATATATAGAGAGAGAGAGAGAGAGAATAGAGAGCAGATAATTAGACAGCCATTATACAGATAGACAGAGGGACATAGATATTTAAACCGACGGACAGACATACAAATGTTCGGATAAACAGACAAAGAGACAGACAAGCAGACAGATACAGAGACAGACAGAAGACATGTAGGGACTTAGACAGACAAAGAGGCGAAAAGACATACAGAGATGGACAAACAAACAGACCAAGACGAAAACGTTTTGTTAGCTCTGTTTGGTGACGTCAGCAGCATGGCCCGTCAGCTGGAGATGGTCTTGGACAGACAGACAGACAGACAAACAGACATATTATAGAATCAACGAAGAAAAAGATAAACGGCTACTCGCCAGCTAATTAATTATAGAAAACACAAACATCCACGCAGACAACCAGACAGACATAGTAGCGAACAAGCAGTCATTGAGACACATACAAGTAGGTAGCTAGTTGTAGCCGACCAGGACATCACACAAGCGATAAACCCCCGGAGACACAAGGTGCCACCATGCGGATGAGGATCACCCTTGGAGAGGTCCTGGAAACTCCTTTCAGCCTTTAGGACATATCTAGGGCTACGCCATATTTATGCCCCAGCTATATTCGGGGCTCCCGGCATAAGTGAAGCTGGGGCTTCAAACAAAAAAATTGCAACCCACAAGGGACTATTATATAAATAAAAAAATGAAATTTGACACACGTGAGTTTATTATCATGAGCATTTATGCAAAAACGTGTATGTTCAGTGGTATTGAAACACAAATACACACACGCGCGCGCACACAAGCAACACATTCATGGTACATTCACTGTACCTCGTTTGTGGCGTGTTGCCGGTGACATTTGTCTGAACCAGAAGCTAGAGGGAGTTGTCTTTCCGCCTGCTTGTCAAATCGGAAGTGCAAGAGGATCACTCTTGTACGCGGCATTGCATTTACAAACAAGACAGACAAACGGACTACAGTGGTTTTGTCTTCTGATCAGATTACTTTGTTGCATGTCCTTAACAGGGCCCTGGGGGGCTGCGTGGTCTCGAGGCATGGTGTCCGCCTCGAGTGCTAAAGGTTCCGGGCTCAATCTCCGGTAAAGGGCTGGGCTTTTTTAAAAGTGGATTTCTAGTAATTTCCCCTGGTCTCTGGGTAGTGAGATCGGACGCCCGTGTGCATTGTTGCGCATGTAAAAAATCCGTTGGCAGTTGAAAATAGAAAAGAATACCCTGATGGCACTGCCCCGGCAAAATTTGAAGTTTAAAATTAACCCAAATTATTTCAGGATCGTCGCCGGTGCTACAGAGCCTGTGCAGTGTGCTGAGCTTCTTCGGACTCAGACTTGAGTTAGAAGAAAAACGGAGCACTTATGGGAACACTACCTGTGTGCCATGATGTTGATCCGTTGTTCAAACGTCAAATTAAAACAAACACACACACACACACACACATATATATATATATTATATATATATATATATATATATATATATATATATATATATATATAATGACCAAACAGACAGTGTATTGATTCGCACTGCCAGAAGGAAGTAGAAAGCTGGGATGAGGATACAGTAGACAACATAACAATGAAAAGCTATGGTTACCGTGCCAGGAATCGAACCTGTCACCCCAAAACGAAGACTACGCTCAGCAGGTTGTGGCCGTTTCTAGATGTACTATGAAATCTTACGTTCAGTAGTTTGCCAGTGCTTTCCGACCCCGGACGGTCAGCTCTCGATACCACTGGAGAGACCAAAGCGGTCTTCTGCCACAGCAAAGGTGGCTGGATTGAACCCGGTATCTCGGAATTACGAAGCTTGTTCGCAACGCTGAAGCAGCAGACACTGATTATCACCGGGTGTTTGTCCCCCACAGACAATAATTTATTACCATAGCTTAGATCTGAACCTGGGACCCTCGCATAAGAGCACAGCTTTCTCAGCCGTTCTGTCAGCCACTTCTAAAAGTAACATAACAATAAAATTCACTATTGTTTCTGCTGCTGTTACAGACACCAACACTACAGCCATTACAGCTACAGAAAACACCACTACCACTTCAGCATCACTACTACTGCTGCTGCTGCTGCTTCTACTTTTGTAATTGATGATGCTGCTACTACCCCTACAGCGAGGGGAAGAACAAAATGAATATATACCTCAAACAGTCTCTGCGTGTTTGACTCTATGGGTGTCAGTATGGGTTTGTCTGCCTGTTTGTATTTGTGTGTGTGTGTGTGTGTGTGTGTGTGTGTGTGTGTTTGACTGCGTGTGTGTATGTGGCTGTGTGTATGTGTCTGCATGTTCGTCTGCGTATGTGTGTGTGTGTGATGTGTGTGTCAGTGTGTGAGCACGAATGTAAATATGTGTGCTGTGTGTTTTCCTGTGTGTGTTTATATGTAAGTGTCTGTGTGTGTATTTTTGTCTGCGTGTGTGTGTCTCTGTGGGAGTGTCCGTGTGTGCATGTGTGTGTCTCCATGCATGACTGTATTTATGACTGTATGTTTGTATGTGTGTATGCCTGTATTATGTATGAATGTATGTATGTATGTATGCCTGTATATTTGTATCTTTGTATGTATGTATGTGTGTATGCATGTTCGTTTGTATGTATGTGTGTATGTATGTATGCCTGTATGTGTGTATGTATGCAATGTATGCATGTATGTGTGTGTAAGTGAGTGGGTGATCGTGTGTATGTGGGTGTATGTATGTACGCGCGGGTTTTTGCATGCACTTTACAACTCATGCTTTTGTGTTCTTTTAAAATATTCATAACATGCATAACATCATATGATCATAACATGCTTTATTAGAAAAATACAGCTGCTGTGCGAAAGATGGTTGACTGTAAGAGCCGTATGTAAGACGGACCTGCGTGCCCAATTTGTGACCCTTTGAAAATAAAGTTCGTTCGTTCGTTCGTTCCAGTAAAGAACACATAAAAACTTTATCAAAATGAAATTCGTGAACATATGTATTTGTGTCCTGGATAATCTTGTTATGGAAAAAAAAAGCGAGTTCATTGCATTTATCTGGATTTGGAAAGTGTGTCGGTATTTGCTCATTCACACGAATATGATTTCAGCGTACACTTGAGCCTTGGCTTCCGTTCAATCATCCTAAATTAGATATTAAATAATAGCTGGCCACAAGACCATCGCTTCATCGCTGAACTGGGCAACTTACAGAAACAGCCAGGCCTTCTGTTGGAATGACATTTTATTGTGGCGATTGTAGATGGCGTGTAGTAAATGTAATTAGGTTGCCATTCAGGGGACAACATCTTTTTAAAACGACCGGCTTCATAACAAGTACATTGGTGTTTATGTCTTACAAATGACATTGTGGGGGGTGGGGGGGGGGGGGGGGGGGGGGGGAGGAGGAGAGATAGCGCCGCACTGAAAAAAAAAAAAAAAAAAACATGAACTCTCATAAAACGAAAACTCTGCTAACATAAATACAATGTTGGTTCCGGTAGTTATATACTATTCACAGCTTTTATTGCCTGGTCAACTCCCTTGCAATTTGTTTTAACGAGGTTTTAGCTCACTGTATCTTCTCTTCCTTCTTCTTTATTTCCGCTTTGATAGCTTCAGGTGTTGAAAGGAGTAGTTCTGATTCTAGCTTTTTGTTAGCTCAGCCCTCATCGTGTTGCTGTAGTGTTTCTGTGATGTTATTTGTCCACTGTGTTGCTGGTCTACCTTGAGCTGTAAATCTATCTTTTAGTTTGCTGTACGCCTTCTATGGAATGACACGCTAAACGGAAATAGACGATCTTACATGTTAGCAATCAACGAAAACGCACGAACTTGATTTCCAAAGGGTTAAACAATACGCCGGCAAGCCTGTCTCACACTAGGCCCTTTTAAAGGACTTCTCTTTTGCACGAGAAAATATATTTCACCTATATACAGAGAGGTGCATGCACTGACAACACACATCGCGATATCATTCACAGACATAAACTAATCACTCATAGATCAAAAAAAAAAAAAAAAACACAATACGTACTGATAGACACAAAACATAGACACACACATGCACACAGACAAAACCCACCCGGACACACAAGGATACAACATATACAGGAATTTACAAGATGGAGGAATGACAATATAACAACCGGTCAACTACATAGAGAAAGGACAATGTAACAACCGGTCAACTCGACAGAGAAAGGAGAATATAACAACCGGTCAACTACAGAGAGAAAGGAATATGTAACAACCGGTCAAGTCGACAGAGAAAGGACAATGTAACAATCGGTCAACTCGACAGAGACAGGACAATGTAACAACCGGTCAACTAGATGGATGAAGAACAATGTAACCACTAGTCAACTAGATAGAGAAGGATAATGTAACAACCGGTCAACTAGATGGAGAAAGGACACTATGACGACCGGTCAGCTAGATGGAGAAAGGACAATGTGACGACCGGTCAACTAGATGGACCAATGGATGTGACTGCCTTGGTTCCATGTAGCATAATATAACACTATCGTCTGATAAAATGGCAAGATTGAGAGTTTAATGAGATGAGACGGTCAGTTTTTCATTCCCGCTGAACTACTTTCAAGACAAGAAATTCTGTTTCGTCCATTTTCACTTAGCGGCACCAACGCTAGACCCTGGCTCTGATGTTTGCTACAATCAAGAGAAAATAACTCTGGATGTAACTGAATTAATGTTGATCAATAAAATCCACCTGTTGCTTGCCGGCCCTTTTGTTGTTGGGGGAAACAAAAGACTCCTTGCTTTCCCAAAAAGCATGTCGTAACAGTCGACTAATTATGGGTGTTTCCTTTAAAGTCGGAGTGAATCTTTGGGAGGGTCAAGGAACCAACAGTTTGCATACTAAAATAAAATGGATGTGCACACCATAGTAACGTTCTGGAACAGGAGTAAAGCTAGGACGTGGACGAACAAGCAGCATTTTACAATCGGGGAATGCAACGGAAGAAAGAAAGGAAGGAATCAATAAAATATCATCTCCGCAATGAAGGGTTACTTCAATTATTCTCCAACTTTCTTTCTATCTGTCACCCTAGTTGTCTTTCACACTTGCAGCTGTTGTTCGTTCATCTGCTTGTCGTATCTTTCCTCTAGTATCGCGGTGAATATCTTTCTTTCTTGCCTACAGCCCTTTCATCCGGTGTAGTTCTAATTAGGTTAGTTGCGTATCCTTTACAGGATGTTGCAGAACCAACCCCTGGCTGTTGTGTGGTTTCTCTAGGCAAATTTATGTACAGTAGTTTGCCATTGCTGCCTAGACGGTCGGCTCCCTGATACCACTGTCGAAACCAACGCAAGGCGCATGGCCTGCAGCTGGGATCGAACCCGGCACCCCGGCATTACGAAGCGTTGTAGTTCTAATTACCAAACGAAATACTTTTAAACGTTTGAAGTGCCCGAGGCATCCCATCTCTCTCTCTCTCTCTCTCTCTCTCTCTCTCTCTCTCTCTCTCTCTCTCTCTTTCTATCTATCTATCTATCTATCTCTTTTCTACCCCCCCCCCCATTTCCCATTCTCCCACTCATGTCCTATCTCTCCTTTCTCTTCTTTCTCCGTCTTCCCCTACCTCCTCAGTGCAAGTTCAGCTTACACACACCAATAAGCAACAATTAACCCCCCCCCCCCCCCAATTTAATCTTTAAGGTTCTATAACTGTTTTTTCCCCTTTATGAATATCCACCCTCCCACCTCCCACCTCCCCCTCCCCGTTCTTGGTGATCTCATTTTCCCCAAGCCAAGTTCTCCACAAATATTTGCTTGTGGAGCTACTAGCTGGAAATGCCGACAACTATCTAAGCCATCTGTGCAAGCACCGGTTCCCCACATGGCTAGATGACATAGGAAAACTATCATCTTCATTCAGCATCATCATTTACCTTCACTACGGACATAACACATTTAATTATTTAGTACAGACCAAGCTGTTTCAGTCTTTTTACCGAAGAAGCTACTGAAGATGTGATCTGAGCACCTATGTTTCGTACGCAGATACCACTGCACATATCACGAACTACGAGGATCCGGAGGCACTTCCAGAAATTTGAAAAATCACCCCCTCTCGAAAAACAAAATTATCTTTCTCTCCCTCCCCCTCTGTCTGTCTGTCTGTCTGTCTGTCTGTCTGTCTGTCTGTCTGTCTGTCTGTCCTGTCTGTCTGTCTGTCTGTCTGTCTGTCTGTCCCTCCATCAATCGATCTATACATCCATATGTCTATCTGACTGACCGACTGCCGGACTGTCTGAATGTCGGACTTACTGAGTGACTGACGAACAGACTGACAAACTTACCGACAGACTGACTAACATACTACAAGGGATGTAACTTGCACCTGTTCCAGTTATTATGCTGCTCTTCTCCACAAGATCTAAAAATTAACAACAATGATAGAAGAAGAAAAGATTGTCCTCGCCTACATTGCCGCCCCAGCAGCCAATCGCCATTCCAAAACCTGCTCCCCACCCCCATTACCTGTTCATGTTATCTGAAGTGAGAACTGCAGATTTCCCACCAGTGGAGGGATAACAGTAGAACCGTGTTATCGTTACAGGTGTCTGGAACAGCCCGCCCGGATACGTTAGCACAAGCTTGTGACAGTGTCGACTGGGAGACCCATCTTTGTTCACAGCCGAGGTAAGTGAGCAATGAGAATGTTCATTAGTCACCCTAGTTATAGACTATATGTAGCAGATAGACTATGTGTTCCTGTTTTAGACTATATGTACCCGTTATATACTATACGTACTTGTACAGACTATACCTACCAGTTACAGAAGTACGACGAAGTACCCGTCGTATATTAAATTTACCTGTTATAGACTATATGTTGCCGTTCTTTACTATATGTACCTGTTACAGACTATAAGTATCTATTGAAAAATATGCGTACCCGCTATAGACTATGCGAACCCGTTCTAGACTATACGTACTCGTTATAGACAATATGTGCCCGTTATAGACTGTATGTATCCGCGCACACTCAACCACCCCCCCCCCCCCCCCCCTCACAAATTCTTTTTCAGTGCTCCCTCAGACGCTGAGCTGTGTGTGGGGAGGGGGAGTGGCGGGTTTGCCTAGTATCCCTGAACATTTCTTTAAAGTGGGAGGGGAGGCGAGTGTTTTCCTCTTGCCAACAATGTTTTCTTGGCATCGGCGTGTCTAACATCTGTTTCTTTGTAACGGCGGATTCATCTTTTACCCGAAAATGTCGGTGACAGGGTGTCTAGGATCATATTGAAGCAATGATGACACATGACTAATAATGTTTATCTCATCTTCATGCTAAGAGCCAGTTTCTTCCGGGTACTCGAGGGAAAGATCAGGGTTTCAACCCCCAGAGGGAAAGTGATGGGACAACAGGCGAGGTCCAGGCACAACGCGGTTCCGACAGCCAGCTAATCAATTGAGTGGTTGGTGCGACACTGTGAGCTGTGAATTTCATGAGAAATGCTTACTGTCCATGCTCCCGAAGGTATGCGTTGAAAACTGTAGATTCAGAACTGGCGGTGTGCTCTATACGGTAATGCGTGTGCACCTGCAGCTTTGTTGTGACTGCTGCTTACTCCAAATATAAATAACAATTTTAGTGACAGACTGTGCTAGCGCTTCTGGCTGCTAACTTATGCGCGTGATACACATTTGCCGTTTTGGATTTGGCCGGGGCTGCTGTCTGTACGACTGTCCGCACAGGGACAGCGTGCTGTCTGTACGACTGTCCACAGGGAACAGCGATTGTCGTGCCTCTGTGAGAGATCGTACTGTCCACAGGGAACAAGCAGCCGTGCTGTATTTGTCTGGGGGCATGCTGAATCCACCCGAGTCTCCTTTACTTCCCACGATAGATAAATTTCGGAAATAAATGCGCCTGGGTACACATTTGAGCAGTAAACCTTGGGAACACCAGGAGAGAGTGTAGCCACTTCCACCATCACGGCTCCAGAAAGTGACAGATGCAGCATTAAAAAATTGCATTCTGACATAGTAGGAGATGTGAGGCAGTTGCTGTTAAACTTGCTGTAGATGTGAACATTTAACCCATCTATGTAGCGTTATTTAGCGTATGCCCGCCTTTTTTCTAATACCCATTATTCTTTCACGTACTGATGTTTCCCTGTTGGCATCATCCCAGAGAGAAGACAAGACTCGCAGATTTCAAGTCGTTAAGAAATGCAACTCCTTAACACGAACACTCAAAACAACATTTATCAGTTCCGATAATGAATCGGAAGCTCACTTCACGTGTAAATTACTAGATACCTGCAAAACTTAAGAGCTTAAAAACTAAAAAATTTTAACTTGAAGCGTAATTACGGTAAAAATGTTCTCACCGCAGAAACGAATTTATGATTATATGTAAATGATGCAGTGTGATGTACTTAACGATAGTGCATGAATTTGCAACTCGAATGAAATCTTTGTGAGTTCTCATGGGTTCTTGTAATTTTTCTCTTTGACGTTTCTGGTGCGTCTCCGGGAGATACAAACTGGTGATCTTTGATAGCTACTGTAAGACCTTTAGTGTTTTGAAGCAGAAATGATGTGGTCTAAAACGAAGAATTGATGCTGTTTCACATGATCACAACCGTGATGTGTCGTGAAACTTTACTGTCAATTCTTTCTTGCCAGACTATCTTGTGAAATGTGTTCTCTATCATGTTTGAAATCTAGTCTAGAGGATTTCACCTCGCTTTCATCAATGTCGTTTGTTCCCCCCCCCCCCCCCCCCGCACCCCTCCAAGCTTCAAGACACGTGTAACAGACGGGAAGATATTTTATACTAAATTATATTAAAAAAAAAAAAAAAACACAAAGAAAAGATAATTTGCAACGAACAAACATTTTTTTAAATTCTAGCCTTGTGTGAGAATGAGGGCCGAAAGTGTATGTGGAACATATGGCCAGAGTCTGTGGTGTAACCAATAACTCAAGTGGTCCGATACAGACGTCAGCGGACTCGACGGGTTAACGACAACAATCTGCTGTCAGGAAATTCAGACATTTTGTTTCAACTCAACCAGTGTGCAACTGGTGAATGGAGAAGAAAGTGTGTGTATGTGTACTTGTTTGTTTTATGGTAGAAAATGGCACGCAATAGTGGTGGTGGCAGAGCCTAGCGACCTTGAGTAAGTAGGGCAATACATATCATCATGTAACTGAGTCTGTGTTTACATTTATCTCTACCCAAACAGTGCTATATAATAGAATATAGATGATGTATATAATATAATACGACATAATATAATATAATATAATATAATATAATATAATATAATATAATATAATATAATATAATATAATATAATATAATATAATATAATATAATACGAAACAAAACAATATACAATAACATAATATGATATAATACAGCCTAATGCTAAGATCGGTAATGTTCTACTTTTTAGTTTCCTCAGTCGATTTGTTTCCCATATCAGTACCTCTTTGGAGATTTTCTGTTCTTTATTCCTCAGGATTATCTCAGACATGACTTCTTGTTCTTTCAACTGTTGATGCCAGATTTAGTCCCTGAACTTCACACAGCTCTTGGCGTTTCTTTTGTTAACTTTCTTCTTGTTCTTGCAACTGTTGATGCCAGAGTTTTTCAGTGAACTTTACACAGCTCTTTGCGTTTATTTAGTTAACTTTTTTCTTGTTCTTGCAACCGTTGATGCCAGAGTTTGTCCGTGAACTTCACACAGCTCTTGGCGTTTCTTTAGTTAACTTTCTTGTTGTTTTCGCAACTGTTGATGCCAGAGTTTGTCAGTGAACTGTACACAGCTCTTGGCGTTTCTTTAGTTAACTTTCTTTTTGTTTTTGCAACTGTTGATGCCAGAGTTTGTCAGTAAACTTCACACAGCTCTTGGCTTTTCTTCAGTTAACTTTCTTCTTGTTTTTGCAACTGTTGATGCCAGAGTTTGTCACTGAACTGCACACAGCTCTTGGTGTTTCTTTAGTTTACTTTCTTCTTGTTCTTGCAACTGTTGATGCCAGAGTTTGTCAGTGAACTTCACACAGCTCTGGCTCTTTCTTCAGTTAACTTTCTTCTTGTTCTTGCAACTGTTGATGCCAGAGTTTGTCCGTGAACTTCACACAGCTCTTGGCGTTTCTTTAGTTAACTTTCTTTTTGTTTTTGCAACTGTTGATGCCAGAGTTTGTCAGTAAACTTCACACAGCTCTTGGCCTTTCTTCAGTTAACTTTCTTCTTGTTCTTGCAACTGTTGATACCAGAGTTTGTCCGTGAACTTCACACAGCTCATGGCGTTTCTTTAGTTAACTTTATTCTTGTTCTTGCAACTGTTGATGCCAGAGTTTGTCCGTGAACTTCACACAGTTCTTGGCGTTTCTTTAGTTAACTTTCTTCTTGTTTTTGCAACTGTTGATGCCAGAGTTTGTCACTGAACTGCACACAGCTCTTGGTGTTTCTTTAGTTTACTTTCTTCTTGTTCTTGCAACTGTTGATGCCAGAGTTTGTCAGTGAACTTCACACAGCTCTGGCTCTTTCTTCAGTTAACTTTCTTCTTGTTCTTGCAACTGTTGATGCCAGAGTTTGTCCGTGAACTTCACACAGCTCTTGGCGTTTCTTTAGTTAACTTTCTTTTTGTTTTTGCAACTGTTGATGCCAGAGTTTGTCAGTAAACTTCACACAGCTCTTGGCCTTTCTTCAGTTAACTTTCTTCTTGTTCTTGCAACTGTTGATACCAGAGTTTGTCCGTGAACTTCACACAGCTCATGGCGTTTCTTTAGTTAACTTTATTCTTGTTCTTGCAACTGTTGATGCCAGAGCTTGTCCGTGAACTTCACACAGTTCTTGGCGTTTCTTTAGTTAACTTTCTTCTTGTTCTTGCAACTGTTGATGCCAGAGTTTGTCCCTGAAGTTTACACAGCTCTTGGCGTTTCTTTAGTTTACTTTCTTCTTATTCTTGCAACTGTTGATGCCAGAGTTTGTCAGTGAACTTCACACAGCTCTTGGCTTTTCTTCAGTTAACTTTCGTCTTGTTCTTGCAACTGTTGATGCCAGAGTTTGTCCGTGAACTTCACACAGCTCAGACAGCCTGTTATTTCCCCCACTTCTTTTATCGCAATCTTTCTACCCATCGCTAGCTCTCTCTCTCTCTCTCACTCTCTTTCTCCCCCCTCTCTCCCTTTCTCTCCCTCTCTCTCCCTCTCTCTCCCTCTCTCTCCCCCCCTCTCTCCCCTCTTTATATCCCTCTCCCTCTCTCTATCCCCCCTCTCTCTCCCTTTCTCTCCCTATCTCTCCCCCTCTCTCTCCCTTCATTTCTCTCTCTCTCCCTCTCCCTCTCTCTCCCTCTCTGCCCCTCTGTCCAACGTTTATCTAGCCAGTCAGTCAACAGTGTGGAAACGAACAGATCACCATGGGCTGGAGCGAACGGTACTACCAGCAGTGACCAGGCTATCGGGCCGACACTTAACTCTCAGGGAAAAGATATACAATCATACTGCCACTATCAGAACTGGAACTGCGCTGGCTGCTGAAGATGGGTACGGAACACTTATGGGAATGTCCGCGTTCTTGGATATTAGTTCTCAACCCAGCACAACACAAATCATTGTTTCTCCCTCATCCCTTTTACCTAACGGCTTCCTTCACTGCGCCCTGGGTAGATCCACCCGAGTAAACAAAGTGTCACAGACAGCTACCCAGATGTCGCTGGCTGTTTATCTGATATGAAAGTTGCCTACTACTGGCGAGAGCCGCCTGTCAGGTTTATCACACAGAAATGAATCGACTCTTTAGTGCTGCAAATAGATTCAGCTGGTCTGCAAACATGCCATCGGGCAATGTGATGCCAGTTGTAGCTGCAACGGAAGATTAAACCAGTTTGTACATTGTCGATTGTCTTGTATCGGAAGACTGGCAGAGCAGTTTGAAGTTCCAACGCTTTCATAAAATAAAGTTAATATTCGTTAATACTACATTTGCGTGTAAATAATGATACCAATTCTTCTTCTTCTTCTTCTTCTTCTTCTTCTTCTTCTTCTTCTTCTTCTTCTTCTTCTTCTTCTTCTTCTTCTTCTTCTTCTTCTTCTTCTTCTTCTTCTTCTTCTTCTTCTCCTCCTCCTCCTCCTCCTCCTTCTTCTTCTTCTTCTCCTTCTTCTCCTTCTGTGTCTCCTTTTTCTATTTTCTTCTACTATTTATTTAATAATTTGTGAGTGTGTATGGTTGTGTATATATCGTATGTGTATGCATGATTTCCTTATGTATATTTGATATATTAAACATCAGATGCAGTATTGATAACATACGGTTGTGGTCTGAAAGATGAATGCTGGGAAGGGTCCAATTTAGGACAGCCCTGAGTGAAAAACTTGTAACTCTTTAAAAATATAGTTTGTTCGTTAGTTCGTGTGTTCCTTCGTTGTCGTCTTTTTGTTGTTGTTGTTGTTGTTGCTTAATTGCTTCAAAGGGCGATTGTCACACTGTGTTGTGGTTCACCACTGAAATGCGATATAATTGTCCAACGCATTCAGTTTCATGAAATGTTTAATTGGTTTCATTGTACGACTTGCTTGTAAGCAACAGTACTTCCATTCTCCTTCTTCCCCCTACCCCCTCACCCCCTCCAACATGGGCAATCAAAACACATTTGGCAAGAAAAGTAACTATTCACATATTCGGGATTGTCTAAAAAAAAAAATTGCACATGGTAATTTATGCTAATTCTGTTCCAATTAGACATTGGAGCCAAACTTCTCTCACGTCTGCCTGGCTTGGGAACGCGCTGGCGCCATAATCTCTGACCTTTCACGATTCGGAGAAATTTTAGTCAAGTCACACATATTTTATACCAGTCTGCTGGCTTTTTAGTCTTGTACCCCACTTGTTGACACAAAATTGTAAGGATGAATGTCGTGGCTACCGAGGCGCCGCTACCGATTTGTGGCTACCGAGGCGTGGCTACCGAGGCCTGGCTACCGAGGCGTGGCTAACAAAGCGTGGCTACAGAGACGTGACTACCGAGGCGTGGTTACCGAGGGGTGTCTACCAAAGCGTGGCTACCGAAGTGTGGCTACTAAGGCGTGGCTACCAAAGCGTGGCTACCGAGGCGTGGCTACCAAGACGTGGCTACCAAGGCGTGGCTACCAAGGCGTGGCTGCCGAGGTGCGACTACCGAGGTGCAGCTACCGAGGTGTGGCTACCGAGGTATGCCCTTCCTTGTGTTGGGGTTACCTTTTTACTGAAAAGTACATCATATAACATGTGACTAGAAATCTCAAACCAAGAAATTGAAAAAAACATCAACTGATACATCGAAACGTCTTTATCAATGGATTACTAAATACGACACAAAATGTCCCCGTAAAACTCAACGGACAAGACAACAGAGTTTCTAATTCAACGGTTCTCAAACTATGGATCGCGACCCTTTTGTGTGTCAAACGACCCTTTCACAGGAGTCGTATACGACCATCGGAAGTCGCATATTTATTAAAGTTGTAAAGTAGCAACGAAAATAACTGTATCGTTAGAGGAGTCTCCACAACATTAGGAAGGTAGAGAACCACTGTTAAAAATAATCAAAGTGAACATGAAACAGAAACAAAAACACTTATTTGTGTTGTTTACAGAGCGCTTGACGTCGCTACGTTCGTCGTTGATTTGCGACTGTCAATCTAACCCATACGTCAGGGGCTCTTGAACATGGGGGCCCAGGCCCCACGGAATATAGCTCTGTGTTATCTGTGGCTGTGGTCGAGAGGCGAGAGGTAATGTCAGAGCACGTGTATTTAGCTTGCGCTGACCGATGGGCTTAATTTTGCATCACATATTCGCCTGCCTCTGACCCCCTGAGCGTGATAAGTACCAAGAGTTATGAATGCTGTGGTACAGTTCACTGTTGACGCACTCAAAGCATTTTAACACAGCAAGACAGTCAGACGACATCACGAACGGCTGTTTCAGAATGTCATCACACTTAACACTGGGAAGTCTGAATTTATGGTAATGCTAGTTTCAGCTTCATAGCAAACGGGTCACCCCATAGTTGCTCCGCTCCTGTGCCAACAAAAAAACACACAGAATGTTCATCACAGTCCCTTGTGGAAAGATTGACAGACTGCTGGATACACACGCATTAAAACCATACGATAGCCATCAGAAGTGTTAACACAAACAGTCTGACATTAGAAATGCAGTTCATCATCAAACAGTAGCTGAATTTACCGACAGATTAGCAGTTGCACACGTGATCAATTTTAATCACATAAGGGCACCACCAATATTGCGGACAGGCCCTGCGCCATTTTCTGAATCTACAATTCAGTCACCACTTTAGTCACAGTCGAAAAACATTAGAAATGAAATCCGCTGCTCACGGTGTCGCACCATGCACTTAACTCAGTAGCTGGGCGACGAAACTATATCCTTTCAGTCTACAAATGGAGCAAAAATGTCATATCACTTGAATAGTGGTTTCAGTTATTGTGTTAGAGTTAGTTAATATGTTTAGGAATTCACAATGGTGTAGCAATAATAGGATAATAATTTCACAGTAACAGAGCGGAGCATGTCGTTTGTACATCAGACTCTAGGCTTGGACGCTAGGCACGGTCACTGTTTTGAGACGTGGCAAAGTGTTTGCTTCTGCCAGACGGTAACCGTTTCATTTTTGTTCCATTTGTAGACTGACAGGACATAGTTTCGTCGCCCAGCTACACAATAGAAAACACAATGGATCACTTCCTGCTAACATGCTCACTATATATACAGAAAAGAAAGCCACTAAGACTATTTTCAAAAGCTAAATAAGTCTTTGGCATCCAAGAAATGCTTACATGTTGACAGTAATGAGAACACGCCGAAACAAATAAATTCCTGTGCAGGACACGTAAAAATTTATGTCAATAGAATATCATAAGACAGAGACAGGAAGGTGATAAAATGAATTAAGTACGCTAAATAATAAAAGAGAAGGAATTAAATTGTGTGAAACAACCTACAGGGACCAAGACTGCCTTACTGTTCCTTTAGGTAGTAGACAAAATAGCACGTATTCAAACCTAAGATAACCAGTAACCAAGGCGCAAACAATACAAAATGGACAAAACTGTAGGTTATATCATATATTACACTAGTGCCCATTTCAGGTTGGGTCGACATGGATGGATCGTTAAAAAACAACCCATAAATATACAAACATAAATAAATAAGTAAATAAATAACTAAATAAAATAAATATGCGCTACGTTGGGATCTGAACCCATGGGCTTCTGGTCAACAGCGAGCGTTTGGCTGAGACAACACGGTGGCTTCCTTAGGTTTTTGTATCTACACACACATGTGTGTGTATGCCCACGACGGTGGCTTCCTTTAGTGTATGCTACACATACATGATTGTGTAAGCCAAGACGGTGGCTTCCTTGAGTGTATGTATACATACATGTGTGTGTATGTAAACACGTTTGCGTGCATTCACAGGTAGGCCTGCCGACAAGTGTGTTAAATATATACATAAGTAATTGTACATGTATGTCTATAAAAGTGTGTGTGGTTGTTTATGATACCTAGCAGTTCCGTCCCCAACAATCATCACTAGGGACACGAATAACGGTAGTAGGCTGAAATTGATCGATTTGTTTGTTATACTTTTTATAAATGGGTGGATGGACGTGAGCTTACTTACCTTACTTCAGGTATTTGACGTGGCTTCTGTTGCCTGGGTACACACCCTGACGAACACATGGTTTGGGGCTTTACTGGCAGTCCCATATTCACCCTATCTCCACCCCAACTTTGCTCACGACCCTCTGTTTATACATTTCATATTATTTTCTTACATAATAATCTATTTGTCCTTTGACACATAATGATGATGACAATAAAGTAATAATTTTAAATAATAATTTAAATTCGTAACATACTGACAGTTATTACGCACATAAACAGTACGCAATGAGATGCTTCAAAAACAACAAACGCATCAGCAACAACAGTTTCTGGGCACTAGATAATTTCAAGAATTATGCGATTCCTTATTATTTGAAGAACATTTCTATAGAATGATCTTGATTACTCACTTACATATTCTGCTTCTTCTTTCTTCTTCGCGTTCACCGGCTGTAAACTCCGGCGGAAAGTTATGGTTGTTCGTCCACTTCTGCACTGCAGTCCTGTTCCAGAACCTGAGTGTTGCGTGTGCATCCGTTTGACAGATCTGTATGCAGATTTGTTGCCTTGCCTCTCAGGCAGATGCACTCCGACTTCGAAGAAAGCTCCCAATTAGTCGACTCTTACGACATTATGCTGGGTAGGCAGTGGACAATGAGATGTTTCAAAATAGTAGGGTCCGGAACCCACCCAGGGGGAATTACATAATGACAATATATGCGATTTCTTATTATTTGAAAAACATTTCTATAGAATCTGCTCTTTGATTACTCCTCTTTGTATAGCTGCTCTTCTGGCTGCTTCGCGCCCGGCTGTAAACACCTGTGCCAGTTCTGGCTGTTCGTTGCTTAAGGCCTCTTTGTAACCTGTGCCAGAAGCTGCTGATGTTGCTTAAGCCCTCTTTGACAACCTGTGCCAGTAGCTGTTGGCTGCTGTTGCTTACTCCTCTTGATAACCTAGTGCCAGAAAGCTGGCTGCTGTTGCTTAAGTCCTCTTTGATAACCTGTGCCAGAAGCTGAATTACATAAGGACCTAATGCTTTTTTGCTGTTAGCTTAAGTCCTCTTTGATAACCTGTGCCAGTAGCTGGCTGCTGTTGCTTAAGCCCTCTTTGATAACCTGTGCCAGTAGCTGGCTGCTGTTGCTTAAGTCCTCTTTGATAACCTGTGCCAGTAGCTGGCTGCTGTTGCTTAAGCCCTCTTTGATAACCTGTGCCAGTAGCTGGCTGCTGTTGCTTACGCCTCTTTGATAACCTGTGCCAGTAGCTGGCTGCTGTTGCTTAAGTCCTCTTTGATAACCTGTGCCAGAAGCTGGCTGCTGTTGCTTAAGTCCTCTTTGATAACCTGTGCCAGAAGCTGGCTGCTGTTGCTTAAGCTCTTTGATAACCTGTGCCAGAAGCTGGCTGCAACCTCTTAGACAGTACTGATTTGATGGTTGTGCCAGAAGTGGCTGTGTTTCCTAAGCCCTCTTTGATAACCTGTGCCAGTAGCTGGCTGCTGTTGCTTAAGCCCTCTTTGATAACCTGTGTCAGTAGCTGGCTGCTGTTGCTTAAGCCCTCTTTGATAACCTGTGCCAGTAGCTGGCTGCTGTTGCTTAAGTCCTCTTTGATAACCTGTGCCAGAAGCTGGCTGCTGTTGCTTAAGTCCTCTTTGATAACCTGTGCCAGAAGCTGGCTGCTGTTGCTTAAGTCCTCTTTGATAACCTGTGCCAGAAGCTGGCTGCTGTTGCTTAAGTCCTCTTTGATAACCTGTGCCAGTAGCTGGCTGCTTTTGTTGTTTGTGGTCGTCCTTTATAGCCCGTGTCATCGCCCGAGCATACGCCATGTTTGAGTTGTATTCTGATCAAATCTCGGCCATCATATAGTTGACCATCTGGCTTGATTTTCACACTTCTGGTCAGAACACACTCCAAAAATCCAGAACCTGAGTGTTGCGTGTGCATCCGTTTGACAAGTAACCAGACTGGCGACTGTACAACACTAACAGACTAGTAAACAGACTAGCAACTGTACAACACTAACAGACTAGTAACCAGACTAGCGACTGTATAACACTAACAGACTAGGAACCAGACTGGCGACTGTACAACACAACCAGACTAGTAACCAGACTGGCGACTGTACAACACTAACAGACTAGTAACCAGACTAGCGACTGTACAACACTAACAGACTAGTAACCAGACTGGCGACTGTACAACACTAACAGACTAGTAACCAGACTAGCGACTGTACAACACTAACAGACTAGTAACCAGACTGGCGACTGTACAACACTAACAGACTAGTAACCAGACTAGCGACTGTATAACACTAACAGACTAGTAACCAGACTGGCGACTGTACAACACTAACAGACTAGTAACCAGACTGGCGACTGTACAACACTAACAGACTAGTAACCAGACTAGCGACTGTACAACACTAACAGACTAGTAACCAGACTAGCGACTGTATCACACTATCAGACTAGAGACTTACAAAACTATCAGACTAGTAACCAGACTGGCGACTGTATCACACTATCAGACTAGAGACTTACAACACTAACAGACTAGTGACCAGACTAGCGACTGTATCACACTATCAGACTAGAGACTTACAACACTATCAGACTAGTAACCAGACTGGCGACTGTACAACACTAACAGACTAATAGCCAGACTGGCGACTGTACAACACTATCAGACTAGTAACCAGACTGGCGACTGTACAACACTAACAGACTGTATCACACTGGCGACTGTAGACACTATCAGACTAGTAACCAGACTGGCGACTGTACAACACTAACAGACTAATAGCCAGACTGGCGACTGTACAACACTATCAGACTAGTAACCAGACTGGCGACTGTACAACACTAACAGACTAGTAACCAGACTGGCGACTGTACAACACTAACAGACTAGTAACCAGACTGGCGACTGTACAACACTAACAGACTAGTAACCAGACTGGCGACTGTACAACACTATCAGACTAGTAACCAGACTGGCGACTGTACAACACTAACAGACTGTAACCAGACTGTACAACGACTATTACTAGCGACTACAACACTAACAGACTAGTAACCAGACTGGCGACTGTACAACACTAACAGACTAGTAACCAGACTAGCGACTGTACAACACACTAACAGACTAGTAACCAGACTGGCGACTGTACAACACTAACAGACTAGTAACCAGACTGGCGACTGTACAACACTAACAGACTAGTAACCAGACTGGCGACTGTACAACACTAACAGACTAGTAACCAGACTAGCGACTGTACAACACTATCAGACTAGTAACCAGACTTAGCGACTGTACAACACTAACAGACTAGTAACCAGACTGGCGACTGACTAGAGTAAAAACTAACAGACTAGTAACCAGACTGGCGACTGTATCAACTATCAACAGACTTACAAACTAACAGACTAGTAACCAGACTGGCGCTGACTGTACACACTAACAGACTAAGACTTAACACCAGACTAGTAAGACTGGCGACTGTATCACAACTATCAGACTAGAGACTTACAACACTATGGCAGACTGGACTGACTGTACAACACTAACAGACTAGTAACCAGACTGGCGACTATCAACACTACAGACTAGTAACCAGACTACTGTACAACACTAACAGACTAGTAACCAGATTGGCGACTGTACAACACTATCAGACTAGTAACCAGACTGGCGACTGTACAACACTAACAGACTAGTAACCAAACTGGCGACTGTACAACACTAACAGACTAGTAACCAGACTAGCGACTGTACAACACTATCAGACTAGTAACCAGACTGGCGACTGTACAACACTAACAGACTAGTAACCAGACTGGCGACTGTACAACACTAACAGACTAGTAACCAGACTGGCGACTGTATAACACTAACAGACTAGTAACCAGACTGGCGACTGTACAACACTAACAGACTAGTAACCAGACTGGCGACTGTACAACACTAACAGACTAGTAACCAGACTGGCGACTGTACAACACTAACAGACTAGTAACCAGACTGGCGACTGTACAACACTAACAGACTAGTAACCAGACTGGCGACTGTACAACACTAACAGACTAGTAGCCAGACTGGCGACTGTACAACACTAACAGACTAGTAACCAGACTGGCGACTGTACAACACTAACAGACTAGTAACCAGACTGGCGACTGTACAACACTAACAGACTAGTAACCAGACTGGCGACTGTACAACACTAACAGACTAGTAACCAGACTGGCACTGTTCAACACTATCAGACTCCTGCCGCTAACTGTCCTCGGAGGAACTTGCCGGAAAAATAACATTATCATTTATCTTGCAAAGTTGCAAGCTGTGGGATAAGTGGTGGGGAGTGATGACTTGCTGCAGTGATTCCTAAACAGACGTACCAATTCACACAGACATGTAAATAATCACACCCACAAAGCACCAGTCTATGCGACAAGAGTTAATGTTTGCTAGATAGAATACTCACTCATAAACATCGGTCAATAGCACTGAGACAAATATTGACAGATTTAGAAGCAAGTTTGTTATCATGGGTTATCGCAGTCTACGTTACTCCACCCACATTGGACATTCACATATTTATAAAGTATACCAGTTCATAGAAATTACAACTGGAAGTTAGCGACCATGTAATAGAGATGTTTGCAAAAGGCTGTGGGAGTGACCAGAAACATGGTAGACGCGCACGCGTACACACACACATACACGCACACACATACACGCACACACACAGACACATACACACACACAGACACGTACGCACATACACACACACACACACACACACACAGAGACACGACACACACACACACGCATGAAATGGGAAGATAACATCTGAGAAACTCTGCAATAGAAAGACGTGTCTGTGTTAGCGGTAGTCAGACGAGAAAGAAGCAAACCCCGAAATCTTCGTCGACAGGTAGAATGATGGAAGAGGAAGTGAACAAACAGAAACTATCTGATGCATGGGCAACGAGAAACATGGACAACGAGAAACACGGACAACGAGAAACACGGACAACGAGAAACATGGGACAACGAGAAACATGGACAACGAGAAACACGGACAACGAGAAACACGGACAACGAGAAAGATCGACAACGAGAACCACGGACAACCAGAAACACGGACAACAAGAAACACGGACAACGAGAAAGATGGACAACAAGAAAGATGGAAAACGTTAAAGATGGACAATAAAAAACATTGGCAACGAGAAACACGGACAACGAGAAACACGGACAACGAGAAACACGGACAACGAGAAACACTGACATTGAAAAACACGGACAACAAGAAACACGGACAACGAGAAACACGGACAACGAGAAAGATGGACAACGAGAAACAAGGACAACGAGAAACACAGACAACGAGAAACACGGACAACGAGAAACACGGACAACGAGAAATACGGGCAACGAGAAACACTGACATTGAGAAACACGGACAACGAAAAACACGGACATCGAGAAGCACTGACATTGAGAAACACGGACATTAAGAAACACGGACATTAAGAAACACGGACATTAAGAAACACGGACAACGAGAAACACGGACAACGAGAAACACGGACAACGAGAAACACGGACAACGAGAAACACGGACAACGAGAAACACAGACAACGAGAAACACGGACAACGAGAAATACGAACAACGAGAAACACTGACATTGAGAAACACGGACATTGAGAAACACGGACAACGAGAAACACGGACAACGAGAAACACTGACATTGAGAAACACGGACATTGAGAAACACGGACATTGAGAAACACGGACAACGAGAAACACGGACAACGAGAAAGCTGGACAACGAGAAACACGGACAACGAGAAACACAGACAACGAGAAACACAGACAACGAGAAACACGGACAACTAGAAACACTGACAACGAGAAAGATGGACAACGAAAAAGATTTACAACGAGAAACACGGACAACGAAAAAGATGGACAACTAGAAACACGGACAACGAGAAACACGGACAACGAGAAACATGGACAACGAGAAACACGGACAACGAGAAACACGGACAACGAGAAACACGGACAACGAGAAACACGGACAACGAGATGACCCTTTGAGAATGATTTTTTTACAGAAGAAATGTACTGTCTGGTGAGAATATAAGGAATACTAGGGTATAGATTTAACAGAACGGAGACAGTGGAAAAAAAAAAGAATAAAGATAACAAGCTGAGAGAAGACAGTTGAGGACTTGGAGATAGCTTTGGGCTTGTTGTGAGATAAAAGTGTGGAAAAGTACACCTGCTGTTATATTTTATATATATATTGTCATGACATTCCATATAACTTTGTCTCGTGTACTTTCAATTATCGCTGACGTAGATGATCTTTCATCTCCTGATTGCAAACTGTCCTGCATCATGTGTCCTTGTCTCTCTCAGCCTCTCTTCGCCTCTAAAGTTTCCACCGTCACGATGTACTCCAATGTTCTCTTTCTGATGATGTCATTAAAGAAAAAAGACTGTCTCCTTAAAATGCGGGTTATCAATTTTCTTCGTTAGTTAATCTCTTTGATGACATCTTCTGTAAATCTTCCTTTCTTTATCCACAATATTCTCAGCATGGTCTATAAAACCAGCTCTCTACAGATTTCATGTGAATTTTTTTCCCGTCCGTAATTGTGTATATCCTGCATGGATCTTCTCATCCCTGACTTGACAAAGATATGGGGCCTCTTTTAGATCAGGGGGGCATTGGGCGCATGATGCCAGACACATTTGTATAGAACAATCTTCACTCGAGGAATGAAATGGTCAACATCAGACCGGTCGTCTTGACTTCCTAGAACATTACCTCATTCCCAATATTCGAACCCTGAGTTAGAGGGGATATAGGTAGAACACTCAACACCCCTTCCCCCAGACTGAAGAATCAGGGTGTTTGTGTCTTTCGACCTCTCCGGCTTGGGAAGCCCTGTTGGTAGCTACGCTACCGGGGAAATAACTCTCGTGGATACTGAGAAACCAAGCATCCCCACCCACCCAGAATAGAACTGACTATATATATATAAACACGAGGCCAGGCGCGGCAGCGATATCTGGCCTTATCTGCGTTCAAAAATGAAGCCATTAAAATCAGCGGCGGGTGTAATGGTAATCTGGAGAGCTTCAGCGGCTCTTGATTAAGTGACCATGTTGGATGAATCCAGTTCTCCTACTATTTAGCACATAATTTGTGCGTGTGTGTGTGTGTGTGTGTGTGTGTATGTGTGTGTGTGTGTGTGTGTGTGTGTGTGTGTGGGTGGGTGGGTGCGTGCGTGCGTGCGTGCGTGCGTGCGTGCGTGCGTGCGTGCGTGCGTGCGTGCGTGCGTGCGTGCGTGCGTGCGAGCGTGCGAGCGAGCGAGCGAGCGAGTGAGTGAGTGAGTAACGCTTACGCAGTATAATAGACTGACGAACGAACTTTATTTTCAAAGGGTCACAAACTGGGCACGCAGGCCTGTCTTACATTAAGAAGCCCTTATTGAAGACAATACAGATATAGAAACTCATCTTCATAATCATCATCATTATAACTACCACAGTCTGTACTATCCTCATCTTTGAGTATTTCCTTCCTTCCCAGACTGTGGCTTTAGAAAGAGCGCCAATAGTTGCAACACTTGCCACTAGCACCGGAAACATTTGCAACACTATA
>CAJHNH020003042.1:82500-84954 GCA_905116865.2 Candidula unifasciata
CAGTAAGGAATGAATCGTCATCCTCTTGTGAGATGCAATTTTTAGTTATTTTGAAGCGCCATCCTGGCTTTGCCGGGGGCCCTAAATATGGCCTAAGGACTGAACTTTGTGTCATCGGGTGTTTATCGCTTGTGTGATATCCTGGTGGGGTACAACTTGCCTACTCACCTACTCAACAGTAACAGATCATTCTGAACACTGGTCTACCGCCAAAGACTACACACTGTATTCACAAAACTGACACCATGATGTGGATTGCACTGAAAGACTCCTCCTGTCACAACCATGTTTCGGTGGCTGCTACGGGCTATCAGTACCCAACGCTCGAATCCTGCTTTCGTGATTAATGTGATTGTCTTCCTGGCGACTCCTATATCTCAGACCTGCTGTCACATCCAGGCCGATACACAGTATCTCGCGCATAACACCCAGACCTCCTGTCTGCGGCCTGTCACGTTAGCACAAGGTATACCTAATACCATACATCCTGAAATCCATCACACTGGAACCGTATTACTGCAGCAACTCCTGCAGACAAGATGCACGTTTAATTCCGTCACCCAGCGGGACACATAGCTGCACAAGTCCAGCCTGCAACTCTCAGACTAGGACCTCAACTAACATGTTCACAGAGCTCTCTGATCCTGATCACGTCCTACAGTGGCGTACTTAAAAGCATCGGTTGACAAGAACTCTTGCCGGTACGTCCTTCCTCTCCGACGTGGTGGACTCAACTATCTCGACTTGATCGAGTGAACTGCCTCTAATCTCCACCCATAGTTCACCACCTCTACGTGAGTTCTCTCATCTCTAGCAGGAACACTGTGGTTTCCCCCAGGGTTTCCCCCATTGCACGACAAATGGATCTGCGGTCCGATTTACACGTGACCCCTTTAAGTTTTAATCTGAACTCCAAGCGACATAAATGTATCTATCCAAATATTGCTCACAACACTGCCGTTGTATAGTACGTATGCAAACTGTTTTTATGACCTTACGTTTTTAGAAAATAAGTGCGTCTTATGCTTGGAGATTTACACTATATCCTCCAGTGCAAAAATCAGCCTAAAGTTCCTCTGCTGCTCGCTGACTGAGTATTGTAGTTTTATTGTATTGTTGCTTTTTGTTGTTTGTTAAACCTCCGGAAACCTGTGTTTTGACTGTGAAGTCAAAGACGATGACTTTCAAAGAGTACCGCAAAGAGCGTGTATTGAGTGAACCAACTATTTTGACAAAAGTATATCTTCAAACATATTGTAGCTTAGTCCAAAATACCAGGCAAGGGCACAGTCTTGCACAGCGCACAAGAACGCATCACAGCAGGTAACTTGACCATATGTATGCAAGGATTACTGGCGCCTGAAGTATCGCTTTAGGTTTTCTTTCGTGTGGGTAGGCGTTCTATAAAATAGGGCCGAGAGCCACTTTCCGTCTCTGAGATAGGGTGGAAAGCCGCTTTCCCTCTATGAGATAGGATGGACAGCCGCTTTCCCTCTATGAGATAGGATGGACAGCCACTTTCCCTCTATGAGATAAGGTGGAGAACCCCTTTCCCTCTATAAGATAGGATAGACAGCCTATTTCCCTCTATGAGATAAGATGGAGAACCACTTTCCCTCTATGAGATAGGGTGGAGAGCCACTTTTCCTCTATGAGATAGGGTAGAGAGCCACTTTCCTTCTGTGAGATAAGGTGGAGAGCCACTTTCCCTCCATGAGATAGGGTAGAGAGCCACTTTCATTCTGTGAGATAGGGTGGAGAGTCATTTTCCCTCTATGAGATAGGATAGAGAGCCACTTTCCCTCTATGAGATATGGTGGAGAGCCACTTTCCCTCTATGAGATAGGGTGGAGAGCCACTTTTCTTCTATGAGATAGTATCAAGAGCCACTTTTTCTCTATGAAATAGGGTAGAGAGCCACTTTCACTCTATGAGATAGGGTGGAGAGTCACTTTCACTCTATGAGATAGGGTGGAGAGTCACTTTCACTCTATGAAATAGGGTAGAGAGCCACTTTCACTCTATGAGATAGGGTGGAGAGCCACTTTCACTCTATGAGATAGGCTAGAGAGCCACTTTCCCTCTGTGAGATAGGGTGGAGAGCCACTTTCCCTCTATGAGATAGAGTCCAGAGCCACTTTCTCTCTATGAGATAAGGTGGAGAGCCACTTTCCGTCTATGAGATAGGGTGGAAATCCACTTTTCTTTTATGAGATAGGATGGAGAGCCACTTTCCTTCTGTGAGATAGGGTAGAGAGCCACTTTCACTCTATGAGATAGGTAGGAGAGCCACTTTCCCTCTATGAGATAGGATGGAGAGACACTTTTCCTCTATGAGATAGGGTGGAGAGCCACTTTCCCTCTATGAGATAGAGTCGAGAGCCACTTTATCTCTATGAGATAGAGGCGAGAGTCACTTTCTCTCTATGAGATAAGGTAGAGCCCCTCATAAAA
>CAJHNH020003043.1:0-84910 GCA_905116865.2 Candidula unifasciata
ATTCTTTGAATGTCGATAAAACTCCACAACACCTGTGGAGACATACACCGTTGACATATGAGTACATGTTTTGTGTATGAACACTGGAACACATCTCAATGTTTCAGTCATTTAATATTCTGTTTTTATTGTTTTGTGGTCAAGCTTGTCTTTCTCATCATCATGAACAACATTATCGTTATCATCATCATCATATCACCACCATCATCAGCAGCATCATTACCACCATCATCACCATCACCACCACCATTACCATCGTTATCACCATACTCATCATCATCGTTACCATTATCATCTCCATCATCATCATTATGAAAAAATATCAGGAACGACGATTTCAAGAAATATATGCGGCGAAACCAGTGCTAACTACTTGAAAAGATAACAGGTAAAATCGTTCAGACATGTGCCATAGACCAGTGCACTACAGATAGCCCTGTCTCTTAGACATAGAAAGCAACGCTACATGTTGCCCAAAGAAGCCATGGATAGATTTTGCAACAGGCAAAGAAATCCAGCATCTACACAACAGCGACCCAGGGTCTCACCAGGTGCTTCTTCAAAACCTGACGCTGAAAACCTGACCATCTTCATGAATAAGAGAAACAATGAAGAAATCTTTCATAATTATACAAACACTGATGCTGCATGACAGAGCAGAGACTAGAAAAAGAGAAGTCGATCAGAGATATGTAAAACCTGACGATGAAAGACAGAACATAAACTAGAGAGGGGAACAAGAAAAAGAAACATTTAAGAGTCATAAAAAAAACCGGTAGCTAAAAGACAGCACATAGACTAAACTTTCAGAGTTATACAAAACCGGTAGCTAAAAGACAGCACATAGACTAAAGAGGGGAACAACAAACAAAAAACAAAAACAAAACTTTCAGAGTTATACAAAACCGATAGCTAAAAGACAGCACATAGACTAGAGAGTGGAACAAGAAAAAGAAACATTTAAGAGTCATAGAAAACCAGTAGCTAAAAGACAACACATAGACTAGAGAGGGAAACAAGAAAAAGAAACCTTTCAGAGTTATACAAAACCGGTAGCTAAAAGACAGCACATAGACTAGAGAGGGGAACAAGAAAAAGAAGCTTTTCAGAGTTATACAAAACCGGTAGCTAAAAGACAGCACATAGACTAGAGAGGGGAACAAGAAAAAAAAGCCTTTCAGAGTTATTTAAAACCTGACGCTAAAAGACAGCACATAGACTAGAGAGGGGAACAAGAAAAAGAAGCCTTTCAGAGTTATTTAAAACCTGACGCTAAAAGACAGCACATAGACTAGAGAGGGGAACAAGAAAAAGAAACCTTTCAGAGATACGTGAAACCTGATGCTGATAGACAACACAGAGACTAGAGAGGGAAACAAGTAAAAGAAGCCTTTCAGAGATATGTGAAACCTGATGCTGATAGACAACACAGAGACTAGAGAGGGGAACAAGAGAAAGACGCCTTTCAGAGTTATTTAAAACCTGACGCTAAAAGACAGCACATAGACTAGATAGTAGAACAAGAAAAAGAAACCTTTCATAGTTATACAAAACCGGTAGCTGAAAGACATTATTTGGGCTAGACACAAGGAGAAGAAGTCTTTCAGAGTTATAGTTTTTGACAGAGAGGGTGAAACTCTGGAATCCACTTACCGAAACATGTATCACTGCCATCAACAATAGGTAGAGCCATTACGCAATTAGCTTTATTGTCGCTGACGGCGAGTCTGTCTGGATGTCTCTTCCCCTGAAACACAGGAAAGCCGTCATAGATTGATATTTCATAAATATCCTTTCAATCATCCATGTAGGGTGCTGCGTGGTTTCGACGCATGGTGTCCGCCTCGAGTGCTGGACGTTTCGGGCTCAATCCCCGGTAAGGGTTGGGATTTTTTTCCAGTGGACTTGGACTTCTAGTAATTCCCCTCTGGTCTCTGGGTAGTGGGATCGGACGCCCGTGTGCATTGTTGCGCATGTAAAAAATCCTTTTTCTTCTGCTCCCTCTGTTTCTCTTCCACCTTGTAACTCAGCGAAGTGTCGGAGGGAGATGTAACATTCATTGATGAGCTCTGACAAGAGCATTAAGACTGATGTTCATTTTTGTAAGGCTGTTCCTAATGCCATTACTCCATATTTTCAGAAGTCTTTCACTCGCTCCATACCCGTTGTAACGTTTTACTGTGGCTCCCTTGGCAGTTGGAAATCAAAAAGAGTAGCCTAACGGCGCTACCCGGGCAAAATTTTGAGTTTAGAATCTACCCAAAGTATTTCAGTATCCTGGCCGGTGCTACAGAGCCTGTGCTGAACTTCTTCGGACTCGGACTTGAGTTAAAAGAAGAACGAAGCACTTATGGGTTACTACCCTTGTGCTATCATGTTGATCCGTTGTTGAAAGCCTCAGAACCTCATCCATGTAATATGTGTAGACTGTTGTGGTTGGTTAGGGTAACTTAAAAAAAAATTTTTTTTATTGACCAGAACTCTGTGGTCGGCCTAATATTTAACAAAGGATATTTTCTAAATAAAAATAATGTCAGGCGTTTTTGGCTTACGCCTTACGAACACGCTTTTTCAATTCCAAGGTACAGGGTTCGATTTCAGCTGCAGGCCATTAGGCAGCAGACCGCCTTGTGTTGGTTTCAACAGTGGTATCAAAGCCGATGGCAGTGGCAAACTACTGAACGTAACATCCTTGGTGAAATCACAGTCAAACATGCTGGGGTTGGTCCTGCAACGTCCTGTTAAGAATATGCAACTAATTGTTTAAAGTTGACTAGCGTATTTTGACCACTGAAGGTATCAAATGTCGACTGCTGTATAAAACAATGGGAGATGGCACCATATGTCCTGACAGAGCGACACTGGGTGTTGACAATGGGAAAATAAAGTCGAAAAAGGACATTTAACTCTTTCGGTTCCAAGCAACTCACCCTCTGTTTACTAGAAATACGTATCATGCTATGCCTCTTTGTACCCTATTCAAGTATGGCTTTAACTTATATCCCAATTGTTACTTCAATTACTTATCCCCCACTAAGTTACCTTCCCAGCCCCATACACCAGTGTTTCCCAAACTGTTCTTAGTCGCTGCGCCTTTTTTCAATTAGAATGTTTCCAGGTCGCCCTTACCTAAGTAAAAGTATGACTATACGTATGTAAGAGATTTAAAAAAAACAAAAAAACTTAAACTCGTATAACTTCAAATATTTCCCAGCGCCCCTGTGAAGAGGTCGCGTCTCCCCCGGGTGCCGCGGCGCACAGTTTGGGAATCACTGCCATACACAATTCTTTTAAGTAGCCACTGCTTAGGACGTCAATAGTTAAAAATACACAAATCTGGGACTGCATGAATTAATGTAAGAGTTTCTAATCAGGCTCATGCGCCTGCACACCCACAGTTGTTTGTTTGTTTGTTTTAGTATCCAGAAGCCATGAGTTGTTAACCCTTAGGCTCGGTATTATGGATATCGCAACCTCTCGGCCTTGATTCCATTTTAAATACCGTAAATCTGGGATAAATGTGGCTTTTCTGCCCACCCCCGGGAGTGAACCCGGACCACAAGGAGTTCGTTTCCCCCTCTCACCGCGCAATCCGGTTTAGCCAACTACGCTAGAGAGACGGGCGCACACCCACAGTTAAAAGAAGAAACAAACTTACCTCTAACAAATCCTTTAACCTGGTGGGTTCCTTTGAGAAAGCAACAGAAGCCGACATTGAGGTTCCTAAGCCCACTCGTTCTTTGGCACCGTAAATAACATCTCCACTGCAGGTAGAAGGCAGGTAGACATCATATGAAATATACATATTATGTGTTACTGTTATTAATATTTCAGATAGCACAATCTTCCTATTCTGATATGCGGACATGAATCATGGACAGTTAGGTGTTTGGTGAAGAGTAGTTTAGAAGCAACGGAGTTATGTGGTTTTATAAACCGACGATAAAAATACCCTGGATACACAAAATGAGTAATGAACATGTTTTGAAATAAGCTGACTCAGGATTTAGAAAAAAATATTGAAGATGTCTTGAAAGAAACTGACTCAAGAAGAGAATTGATTGCCCACATCAGAAAGAGACAATCTACATTCTTTGTTCATGTGATGAGAAGGAGAAAACTGAAGTATATCTGGACAGCATTAAAGATGAAGGGGAGAAGAAGTAAAGGGAGACAGTTATCTTGTCATCCCTTTGTGTGATGCAATTTTTCGTTATTTGAAGCCCTACTCTAGCTCTAGCCAAGGGCCGCAATATAGTCTGCCCATGAATATGGTCTAATGGCTGAACGCGATTTCTGGGACCTCTCCACAGATGATCCTCATTCATTTGGTGGCACTTTGTGTCATCGGGTGTTTATCGCTTGTGTGATGTCCTGGTTTGGTAATAGAAGACAGACAGACAGACAGACAGACAGACAGACAGACAGACAGACCGACCGACACGACCGACCGACCGACCGACCGACCGACCGACCGACCGACGGACCGACCGACCGACCGACCCGACCGACCGACCGAACCGACCGACCGACCGACCGACCGACCGACCGACCCGACCCACCGACCGGACCGACGACCGGCCGACCGACCGACCCACCGACCGACCGGACCCCACCCACCCCACCGACCGACCGACCGACCGACCGACCGACCGACCGACCGACAGACGACCGACGTCCGACGACCGACCGACCGACCGACGACGACCGACCGACCGACCGACCGACCGACCGCGACCGACCGACCGACCGACCGACCGACCCGACCGACAGACCGACCCCGACCGACGCGAACGACCGACCGACCGACAGGGGGGGGACGACGACCCGACCGAACCGACGACCGAACGACCGACCGAGCCGACAGACCGACAGACAGACCGAGACCGACAGACAGACCAGACGACCGACAGACAGACAGACACCGACGAGACACCGACAGACAGACAGACAGACACCGATCGACAGACCAGACCGACCGACACGACCGAACAGACCGACAGACAGACGACCGACAGACCAGACAGACACGACCGACCGACGACAGACGACCGAACGACCCGACCGACAGACAGACAGACCAGACCGACCGAGACAGACAGATAGACCGACGACCCGACGACCGACCGACCGGAGAGACCGAACGAACGAGATAGATAGATAGATAGATAGATAGATAGATAGATAGACCGGATACCGACCGACCGATAGACCAGATAGATAGATAGATAGATAGACCGAGATAGATAGATAGATAGATAGATAGATAGATAGATAGATAGATAGATAGATAGATAGATAGATAGATAGATAGATAGATAGATAGATAGATAGATAGATAGATAGATAGATAGATAGATAGATAGATAGATAGATAGATAGATAGATAGATTAGATAGATAGATAGATAGAGTATATAGACAGATAAACAGATAGATGGATCGACTACATTGCACTGAGTTATATCCCATATGGCTCGGCCTCTCTCCGCAGAACAGCTAGCTGGCTGCCAAGAGCATCACACAGAGCACGAACTCCATAGCTCTGGCGATGATCCTAGGGATCTCCCTAAAAACTGCACTCGTGAACTGAACGACGCAGCCTGAAACGAACCCGGAACCTTCAGAGCGCAAGGCAAACGGCTTGACCACCACTTCGCTTATGTGGTCAGCATCACGCCGGCTGCCTTTACTTCCCATGACTGCACCTGGTACCCACTCAAGATCGGGTCTAAATAGGAGCCAAGGTAATATTTGAAAAAGAAAAAAAAAACAAGTCAGGCTTATTCAGGACCCGAACCCAACGACCTTCCAATCCATAGGCGAGCATCTAGCTGCTAGACCACGGTGACTTCCCCAAGACAGAGACAGAGAGGACGAAATGACTCTATATGATCTTAGGCAGTGTTGCTCAACTTTTTTTCACTTTAGCGGCCCATCAAAATAGAACTTGTTTTGAAGACCACCTGAAAGCTAACAAAAGAATTTATCCGTTTTAACCGACGGGTTGTGTAAGCGTCGGTTCGGGTGTAAGCGGGTCGGGTTGTGATAACCTATTTAATGCAGGTTATGTAACGCGGCGAGGAGGCTAGGCTCGCCGCGGATGGAAACCGTATGTTTCGCTCCCTGGCGGAGCCTAATATACCAATTTAATGCTGTTGAGCCTTGAGTGGGTACCGGGTGCAGTCCCGGGGTAAAGGCGGCCGGCGTGATGCTGACCACATGACCCATCTTTTGTCTATCTGTAGGTCTGATTCTGGGAAAGGGTCCCTGGTATCTGTTTGATTCTCATCCCTGGTGTGTTAATCCCACATGATAGTTAGGTGCGTATCCTTTACAAGACACTGCAGAGCCAACCCCGGCATTTTTTGGCTGTTGTGGTTTTTCTAGGCAAATTTACTTCCATTAGTTTGCCATTGCCCCTGGACGGTCGGCATCTCGAAACCACTGTCGAAACCAGCACAAGGCCCACAGCTGGGATCGAACTCGGCACCCCGGAATTACGAGGTTCATTCGCAACGCTTAAGCCACAGACACCGACGTTAATCCCACAGACTAAAATAATTCTAGAGGATGAGGTTTGAAGGTTTAAAAGTTTGAAAGCTTGAAGGTTTGAGGTTTTGAACAACGGATCAACATCATGGCATGGGTAATAACCCATAGATGCTCCGTTCTTCTTCTAACTCAAGTCTTAAGTCCAAAGAAGCTCAGCACAGTTCACAGGCTCTGTAGCACCAGAGAGGATCCTGAAATACTTTGGGTAGATTGTTAACTTCAAATTTCGCCCGGGCAGCGCCGTTAGGCTACTCTTTTCGATTTACAACTGCCAAGGGATTTTTAAAGTCGCAAAAATACACGCGGGCCTCCGATCTCACTACCCAGAGACCAGGGGGAATTACTAGAAGTCCACGTGAAAAAATCCTAGCGCTAACCGGGGATTGAACCCGGAACCTCTAGCACTCGAGGTGGACACCATGCCACGAGATCACACAGCCCCCTTCTGGGGGATAAATACAACCTACCCGACACGCTTACATAACTAGGTACACAATTTAGCAGCCGAACTGGGTTTGTTAATGGCAACCGGTTGAAGAACATTGACCTCAGGCGTGAATGGCGGATTGTTGTCAGTAGAAGAGATCCAGAGCCCCGATCGTAGATATATGTGGGTTGACATAAACGTACAAAACATCCAGCAAACCATATTATTATTCCATTATCATTAGAAGCTGCCGTCGTCTAGCGGCTAGACGCTCGGCTGTGAATCGTAAGGTCGTGGGTTTGATTCCTGACGAGGCCGGATTTTTTTTTTTAATTACCTTGGCTGGTGGACCCAGCCTTGAGTGGGTACCAGGTACAGTCCTGGGAAGTAAAGGCGGCTGGCGTGATGCTAACCATATCACCCACCAAGTTCCGTTTGGCCTATATTTTATGTATGCAGAAACCATGAGTTGTTAACCCTTCGGCTTGCTACTATGGATACCGCAACCCTTTGGCCTTGATTCCATGATAGATACCGTGAATCTGGGAGGAATGTGGCTTTTCTTCCTACCCCCGGGCGTAAACCCGAACCACAAGAAGTTGGTTACCTGGTCGCCGCGCAGTCCGGTTTAGCCAACTGCGCTAGCGAGCCGGGTCCGTTTGGTCTACAAAATTTAGGTCTAGCCCTACATGCCCAATACGTCTGAAAGGCGTGGAGAAGGGTCCTTTACGTTTACCTTTTTTTTTCTGTTCCATCATCATTACAACAGTTTTATTAGAAAACAATTAAAAGAGCTATATAGTTCTCAGTATGGGTAATATTTGGGAGGCGTCATAACACAATAGCTGAGGCTCGTGCGTTGACAGGAAAGTCTGGGAGTTCGAATCGTCACAGAGTTGGATTTTTAAATAACTTATCTTATTTGACAAGTCGATCTAGTCTAAATTTGATAGTTTTGGGAAAGTGAAGGGGCCCGTGTGATATTCAGACCATTATTGCCGATGGGTCTGTGCAAACATTCTGGCGTGTGGGGGTATGAGCGTGTTGAAAGACTAGCTGGTAAAATGACTTATTAGGTTAGGCAAACTTCTAAGTTATGGTACTCACTGTTCTCCCTTTGAAATGTGGGTCAGCTCCTGAAAAAGTAAATAAAATGAGGAGGCCTGAAAATTTGAACAGCTATCAGTTGAAATTATAGGGCACTAACAAAATATTAAACTATTCTTTGATTTATTGCTTATCAAATTTCGCTTAAAAGAAGCTAATGAAAAAAAAAAGATCAACATTCACAGTTATAAGGAAAAAAAAAGAAGCACTGTTCTTTCGTCATGTGATGAGGGGAAAGACTTTGGAGAATAGTGTGATGATTGCTTGAAAGACTTGAAAAAAGCTAATGAAAACAGAACAATATGTACAGCTATAGGGAAAAGACAAACACTTCTTTGGCCATGAGAGGAGGAGGAAGACTTTGGAGAAAAGTGTGATGATTGCATGAAAGACTTGAAAGAAGCTAATGAAAACAGAACAATATGTACAGCTATAAGGGAAAAGACAAACATTGTTCTTTGGTCATGAGATGAGAAGGAAGACTTTGGAGAATAGTGTGATGATTGCATGAAAGAAGTTAATGAAAGCAGCTCAATCCATACGACTATAAGGCAAAGACCAGCACTCTTCTTTGATTATGTGATGAGGGGGGAGGCTTTGGAGAATATTGTTACGACATGGAATTTCAACGGTAGAAGAGGGAGAGATGGAGAAAGAGAGATGATGATGGATGGATTCCGATGGTGGCACAGAGGCATATCATCGGCGGAACTGATTAGTATCTTCTTTACCCTTATATCTTCTTCTTCCTCTTCTTGGCGTTCACTGTCTGTAAACGCCAGCGGAAAGTTCTGGTTGTTGGTCGACTTCTGCACATTTGTGTTGTTTCAGAACTTGAGTTTTGCATGCACATCTATCTCACATATATGGCTTATTTATATGCAGCCTGTTGGTTTCTTGCCTCTTAGGCTGATGCACTATGACTTTGAAGCAAACACCCCCAATTAGTCAACTTTTACGAGACGCTTGTTAGGGTGGCAGTGGTCTGTTCTTTTCTTCCGCCACACCGGGACCCATGTACCCACACGGGGATTATACTTATCTAATACTCACAGTCGTGGGCGCACACACAGCACACAAACATACAGCCTGGAGTGACCACTTACCTGTTTCTCCGTATCACAAGAGTATAGCGTGTAGGCGTCTGCAGATAATGCTGCAACAGAAAGGTACGTTTTATAACATTCTAAAGATGGATGTTCAGTATTCTGTCATTATTTTATTTTCCTCTATATTACCGACACCATTGGAATTGGAACTCGTTGATTGCTGCTGAAGATGTAGACGGAGCGCTTATAATGTTGTCCCGAGTGATGGGATGTCGATTCCTAATTCAACATCCAACATTTAACAAATCTATAGTTCCACTCTCTTTTCTTCAGTATAGCATTTTGTTTCATCTTGTCTTCATCACTCCTTTTATATGTGCATGGTTTTCTCATCATTCGACTTCAAAACCACATCTACGCACCTTCCAAAAAAGCTTTTACTAATTTACTAACAGTCCATGATTCACATCCGTATATCAGTATAGGATTTTTATAGCTTGAAGAATTCTCTATCTCGTAATTTTGTATTTTTATAATCATAATCGACAGATCCTTCGCAGAAAATCGCTCTCATCAGCGTCTGACTGAAAGGAACTCGGTCTCTCGCTAGATATTCCGCCGTGTACAATTTCGTTTCAAATTTAAACTTACATTCTGTGCCCGTCTTGGTGAAGGTCGGGTCCTGCCCCTTTTTTCGTGCCATATGTGTGTGTGTTTGCGTGTGTGAGTGTAATTGTACGTGCATTTCTTCATATGAGTGTGTGGTTGTGTTTAGTGCACGCCGGTCTCCCTCCCCCAACAGCCCTCACTAGGTGCTAGAGTGCCGTTCCAAGCCACTCGTTTTGGTGCAATTGACATACCTTAGCCACCACAATCGGCACAAAGATACCAGACCACAGTTATAACCGATATTGCTCGCAGTAGGTTGAATGAGGTAGATTTGTGTGTTTGTGTTTTTTCACATAAAGGAATGGACAAAAATAGCTATAATTCTTTTTCAATCCGCCAGTGGCTCCTGATGTTGCCAAAATATGTCATTGTCTCAGACATGGTGCTGTTTATTAGCAAATTTTCCTTGAAGTTCAGTGTGTGTGCGCGCGTGAGTGCGCGCGTCTGTGCTTGTGCGTATGCGTGTGTGTGTGTGTGTGTGTTGTACATGCAGATTTTTGACTTCTTTTTCCACTTTTTTTCTTGAAGACATGAATTTTTTAATTATAAAGTTATTGTTAAATGTATATGTTCTCCCGTTTCTTGAATTTAGAATAGTTTAATATACTTTAGATTTCCCTCTTTTGGTAAATATGTATGCGTGTGTGTGTGTGTGTGTGTGTGTTGTACATGCAGATTTTTTACTTCTTTTTCCACTTTTTTCTTGAAGACTGAATTTTTTAATTATAAAGTTATTGTTAAATGTATATGTTCTCCCGTTTCTTGAATTTAGAATAGTTTAATATACTTTATATTTCCCTCTTTTAGTGAATATATATTTTATTGCTGTTTATATTTTTAAATGAGTATAAGTGAAAGACTCTTTTCCACGTCTTCATGCGTATATATATATATATGTGTGTGTGTACAGCATATGTACGTATGTAAAGAAAGTACGTATGTGAGACGCACATACAATACTGTTAAACAATAGTTTCCTTACCATTTATTGTGTATTGTGCCCTCAATGGTATATTGAGAAACTGGGGGGGGGGGGGGGGGGGGGGGGGGGGTCGAGAGAGGGGGAGAGGTGGGGTGGTGTGAAGGTGTAGTTAGGATAAAAGGAAAATAAAGAGTGGTTGTGGCCGTGGGGGAGGGGGGAAAAAGAGAGGAAGAAGGACAGTGAGATTTAAAAAAAGGTTTGTGCTGTGGGGGGGGGGGGGGGGGGGGGGATAGAAGGAGAGAGGGAGAAGGACAGTGAGAATAAAAGAAGGTACTTAATTTATAACTTACCCCTGACGTCACTTCTACGTCATGGGAGACATTCCCAATAAATTCTAGGGTGTTCAGGTTGTAGTTTCTCGCGATTTATCTACAGCCAAGTTTAGGATTAGGGTTAGGGTTAGGGTTAGGGTTAGGGTTAGAAGACACTAGATGAACACTCAAAAACAGCAGCACACAACAGCACACTTGCACCCCTTGAAATAATGGACTGTCAGGTCAGCTGTGGATTTCCCACGGGGATTTCCTGTTTGGGGTACGTTATAAATTAAGAGCCTAAAAGAAACAAAGGGTGGTGGTGGGGAATGGGGAGCTGATTAAATTCTCCTGACAACAAACTGATGCACGCAGATCGCGTATTGTGGAGAGGCATGATCGCCCAGGTCAGTCGGCAAGGCAATTAGTGTTGAATTATAAGGGTATTTTTCTTTTCCTCGCTCATTTTTTTAACGGCATATGTACAAGGGCATATTCTACAAGGGCATATATTACAATGGCATATATTATAAGCGCATATATTAGAGGGCATACTTATAAGGGTATATATTGCAATTGCATATATTACAAGGGTATATATATATTACAAGGGCATATATTACAAGGGTATATATTACAATGGCATACATTACAAGGGTATATATTACAATGGCATATATTACAAAGGCATATATTACAAGGACATATATTACAAGTAGGGCTGTACCGAATAGTGATTTTCACTATTCGGCCGAATACGAATAACGGGACCAACTATTCCGCCGAATACGAATACGAATACGAATAGTTTATCTTCTTCTTCTTCTTCTCTTCCACCTTGTACCTCATCGAAGTGTCGGGAGGAGATGTAATGTTCGTTGATGGGCTCTGTCAAGAGCACTATTAAGACTGATGTTCATTTCTGTAAGGCTGTTCTTAATACCATCACTCCATATCTTCCGAGGTCTTCCACTCGTTCTATACCCGTTGTAACGTTTTAGTGTGGCTCGCTGTGGCGGATAGTACCAGGGCATTCTTGTTAGGTGTCCAAACCACTTCATTTATTGTTCTTTGATGACCTGTAAGACTGGCTTTTTTCCTAGCATTCGTCTGATTTCATGATTTCGTATTCTGTCTTTCCTTGAAACTCCTGCAGCTTTCTAAGGCATTTCATCTCTGTTGTCACAATTGTACGTTCATTGGAGGATGTAAGTGTCCAAGTTTGTCATTGATAGCATAGTGTTGGCCAAAAAATAGTTCTGATAAGATTCACTTTAGTTATAGTCTATAAAATATATCTAAAAACAAAAACATTCATAATGTCAAAAGTATGCTGAAATTTTACTTCAAAAAAAGTAGCACATATTAGACATCTTCTTGTTTAGAATTCTGAGCCCTTGAGGTTTATTGCTGCAGATTATCACTCGTCTCCATTATCTCTCTGGCTGGCCTTCTCTTCACAATTTCTGACACCAGTTGTTTGCAGGTCTGGCTGGACATTATCTCTCGAACTTTGTTTGTCTGCCTCGTGGTCTACGCCTATTCCTCTCTCAGGTGTATACAGTTCTACTTCTCTGTCATCTGACATTCTTTCAATATGCCCCAACCATTTTAGTCTGTTAGCTCTCATGTGCCAGTGATCAATGGTGATATAAACATATTACGTGTTACGTTGTTGCTTCTCACTCTCCATTCCCCGCTGTTAACATCTTTGATGGGTCCAAAGATTTGTCGTAAGACTGTTTTCGGAAACCTGTAATAAGGCCTTATCTCTTTTATTTCTGCTTCAAGTTTCAGAGCTATATAAAACGACTGGTCTTATCGACGTTTTATATATGTTGATCCTTGTGTTGCGAGACAGACACTTTGACTTTAGCAGATGTTGAAGGAAATAGTATACTTTATTTCTAGATTGTATTCTAGATTGTATTTCTTCTTTCATTCAGCATGTTGGAGCAGTTAAAGTTTGCACCCAAGTACTTATATGTTTCCTTTCGTTTGATTTTCATGTTATCGACTTGGATGTGGCCGGAGTTTAAATTCTTTCAATGTCTAGTTAGTATTCGTACAGAATAGTTAACATTTTAAAACTTTTTATTTTTTGCATCCTTCAGTCAATCTGTGGTAACTAATAACTAGAAATGAAACAATCCTAAGTATTATAACAAGTAACTAAACTTGGAAATTGTCACTGTCAGCTTAGTTAATGCATACAAGCTGCATTAGCTTTCAACAAAACCAATCGTTCCATGTTGTCAGTATAAAGGCCGTGTATGCAGAAGCAGGATTAAGGTAACTACTATTCGTATTCGGCCCAACCGCAACTATTCGGCCGAATACCGAATAGACAATAGGTCCACTATTCGGCCCCGAAGCGAATACGAAGCGAATATTCGGTACAGCCCTAATTACAATGGTATATATTACAAGGTAATATATTACAGGGGTATATATTACAAGATCATATATTACAAGGGTATATATTACAAGGGTATATATATTACAAGGGTATATATATTACAGGGGATATATATTACAAGATTATATATTACAAGGGTATATATATTACAGGGGTATATATAACAAGATCATATATTACAAGGGTATATATATTACAAGGGTATATATATTACAGGGGTATATATTACAAGGGTATATATATTACAAGGATATATATTACAAGGGCATATATTACAAGGGTATATATATTACAAGGGTATCTATTACAATGGTATATATATTACAAGAGTATATATATTACAAGGGTATATATTACAAGGGTATATATTACAAGGGCATATATTACAAGGGTATATATTAAAAGGGTATAGATTACAAGGGTATATATTACAAGGGTGTATATTACAAGGGTATATACTACAAGGGTACATATTACAAGGGTATATATATATTACAAGGGTATATATTACAAGAGTACAAGAGTATTGACTTCAGTCAGTTCATTTTGTGATTTGATTTGTTTGAAACGATCTTTATTTTGTTTTACCTCTCTCGGTTTTCTCAGCATTCTACTGTCAAGCGTCATCTCTACATCTTCCACATAAATGATTTAAATATGGAAAATGGGTTCTAATAAATATTATTATTTTTTAAAAACTTTCATCGTCACAATTCTCTACATTATTATCAATCTCATCATCATCGTTGTTGTTGGTGTCAACAAAATCACTACTACCTCCATAATGTTTTCTCCAGCATTGGAGCCACCCTCATAAAAACCACTGCCGTCATTATCACCATCATAACCACCACCATTACCATCACAGACACCAACAGCACAATCATCATTAGAACCACCATCACCTCTACCACCACAGTCATCCTCACCAACTCCTCGGCCAGCACTACCATCATCATTATCATCTTCACAATCATCGAAATTATCGCAACTGCCACAACAAATTTGAAATTTGAAAAAAAAAAAAAAAAAAACTCGCAAAAAAAAAAAAAAAAAAAAATACAGCATAAGAATCCCACAAGACTAACCGGCACACACGCATTCTGCCAGCTCCAACAAGACAATCACTTTGCTGTTGGCGTGGTGGAAATCCTTGGACAAATCCTGTAGCAATTTTCCTTTACTGGCTTGCATTTTGTTCTGTTTGACAATCATTACAATCGGTTTAGTATATATATATATATATATATATATATATATATATATATATATATATTATATATATATATATATATACACACACACACATCGAGCCAGATTTTGAAATATTACAATCCGCTAACTCACACACACACACCCACACACACACACACACACACAAACACACAAACACCCACACACACATACACCCACACCCACAAACCCACACACACTCTTACCCACCCACACCAACACACACTGGTCCGGGTGTTGAAACATCCCAATCAGAGTTCTTTTCAGTTATTTCATCACATGACCTCAGTTTAGAGATTTGGTAGGGGAATTCCCAGACTGTACCATAGTATAGGGGGGGGGGGGGGGGGAGGGTTAGTGTTAAATGAATAGCGACTACTGCTCAACCTAATCCTAACACACACACCTACACCCACAAACCCACACCCACCCTTAGCCACCCACACCCACTCACACTGGTCCAGGTGTTGAAATATTCCAATCAGAGTTCTTTTCAGTTATTTCACCACATCACTTCAGATTAGAGATTTGGTAGGGAAATTCCCAGACTGTACCATAGTATAGGGAGGTTAGGGTTAGTGTTAAATGAATAGCGACTACTGCTCAACCTAACCCCCCTACCCTCTATACTATGGGACGGTCTGGGGAATTTCGCTGCCGAATATCGAAGTCGGTGTGATGTGTTAAAATAACATAACAGAACCACAATCAGTCAGCATATATACGCATACTGATCATATTTAGAAATATCACAATCGATTAATTTGTATAGACACGCCGACCCAGATTCAGAAATATTTCAATCGGTTAGTATATATACATATATTGACCTAGATTTTGAAAATCAAAATCGGTTGGTACGAACAATTTTCTTTCCATTTTGATATTAACAACCAATTGAAATAAACCAGCTAGGAGACTTCCCGAAGCACTTCCTCTTCTTTTCTCCTTCCTGTTTTACCATCGGTGTCGAGGGAGATATAAGGTCCTTCCTGTTTTACCATTTCCGGTGTCGAGGGAAATATGTCTTTTTTTTTTTTTTTTGCGGCCTCGACTGTAAATGGTGGTTCAAAGGACGTTGTGTACGAAAGCTCACTCTTCTACGAAATACGCCTGGCCAAATCAAAGGGAGACAAAACAAACAAGAAACACCAAGTAAGAAGAGGAAAGACATGCACAAGTAACAACAGGATGCAGGACGAGCGGTCTTAATCGAATGGAAGCATCAAGCCCAGAAATGGCGCAAAAACTCGAAATTAGTCACGAAAGTGACGCAAATAACCTAGACCACAAATAAAGGCGGAGACTGTTAGCAGTCTCGGCTAGCTAGCAGCAGTCTGAAAGTGGCTGACCTTTTAATTTTTTTCTCGAAAGGACTAAGACTAGGACTAGGCCTCGACCATAGACACATTGTGCTGCTATAGAGTTTCTCTGATGTTATCTTTACATCTTGTTCTTGGTCTTATTCTTGATCCACCTTGTGATATTAATCCATCTCCTCTTTTGATGTATGCCTTCTGTGGTATTGCATCACAAAGCATTCTCTCTAAGTGGTCAAACCATTTGATTATTTATCTTTGTACGTAATTTAGAATTGGTTCCGTGCCGTTTTTTTAAGTGACCTCTTCCTGAATTTATCTCTTCCGGTCACTTCTACAGCCTTTCTCAGACAGGTCATTTCCATAGTTACTAATGTTCTTTTCTGGTTTGTTGTCAGTGACCACGTCTGGCACCGGTAGTGTAGGGTTGGAATGAATTTGCTTTGTCTGAGAGGTTCCGCTATTTTGTTTGGGATTGTCTTGTGTTGTGAAAACAATATTTTAAGCACTAGCCTCCTCCCCCCTCCTCTCTCTCCCAATTTTATAAAGTTTTTCCTTTTCAAGTATGTGTAGTTTACTTTTCAGATATATTCCTATATTTATTTGCCATTCAGCACATTATTATTACATACTCAAAGAAGGCTTAAGCTGCGAGAACCACTTCTCCTTCGTCTTCTTTTCTCCATGAATGCCTCGCGGTCAGGGCAGGAAGAGATTTCTGCAACGGGTCTTTCTGTTAGCTTCGTATAATGTACTATTCACTGTCTCTGAAATTTCTGCAGTTCATCATCTACGTGGTCGACCTCTGGCTCTGTTACCGTTGTATCCATTTAACATTGCTCTCTAGGGTGCCCTGTCTCATGCCACTCTTGTTACATGACCAAACCATTTGATTAGCTGTCTACTTTTAAAGTTCGGTATTGGTTCTGTGCTGACTCTCCTCCTGATATCCATCTTTCCTCATTACCACCCAGCATAGTAGGTAAACATTTCATTTCTGTCATGACTATTTACCTTCTGTCTTCTGAACACAATGTCCATATTTGTCACTGATAGCATAGCATTAGTAAGAAGTGTGTGTTGAGAAGTGTTCTTTTAGTGTTCATATTCAAATGCCAGCATTTCAAAATAAGTGCCTTGTGGCCTAAATCTTGACTGGCTTTATTGGATCTGTTGGATTTTTTTTTCAATTCTTCCGTCTTCTGAAAACAATGTTCCTTCGCCTGCTTTAAATGGTGTTCACCAAATTTGATATTAGAGGTTCTTCCTTTTCTGGAGAATGTCGTCGTCTCTGTTTTGTCTACGTTGATCTTCATATCCTAGTTGTCACACTCTGCACATTATTATAATGGCACACTTGAAGAACGCTTGCGCTTGCTTCTGCCCCAACACTACAAAATGATGAAAGGGGGAAAAAAAAGGGGGGGAGGGGGGCAAACGATATCCCAGGGCCCTTCCCTATGTTTTCCTGCAATGCACATCATGGCGTTGAAAAGAAGCCTTTATCAACACTACCAAGATTTCACTTAAGCGTAAGTTAGCAACTACAAACAACATACCTTCCAACGCGTGAGAGTGAGGTTTCTGTCTGAACTTCCTTCTCCTGAAAAGACAACGATGAGAAGACAAGTGAGCTGAGGAAGCTAAGCTTAAGGAGTTAAGAGGACAGAAATAAATTAATTCCTGACATCTGGTAGCCTCTGTGGTGAAGTGGTCAGGCGGTTTGCCTCGCACCCTGAAGGCCGTGGCTGCGCCGCTCAGTTCACGTGTTTTTTTTACGGAGTTCCCTAGGGTTCATCGCCGGAGCTACGGACCTCGCACTTTGGGCAATGCTCTTGTCAGGGGGCTTATCATTCTGTGGAGAGAGACAGAGCCATATGGGATAAAACCCGATGCAATGAAGTCCATCCTCTCGACTGTAACTTACTCCTGACATCTGCTTGGACAAAAACCTGTTTTTTCCTCCTTCTCCTCCTTTTTCTAATCTTCACCCATTTTCTTCTCCTTCTCTGTCGTCGTTGTCATCGTCGTACGTGTGGTGGATGATGATGATGATGAAAAGGTGAAGGAGGAGGAGGAGAAGAAGAAGAAGAAGAAGAAGAAGAAGAAGAAGAAGAAGAAGAAGAAGAAGAAGAAGAAGAAGAAGAAGAAGAAGAAGAAAGAAGAAGAAGAAGAAAGAAGAAGAAGAAGAAGAAGAAGAAGAAGAAAGAAGAAGAAGAAGAAGAAGAAGAAGAAGAAGAAGAAGAAGAAGAAGAAGAAGAAGAAGAAGAAGAAGAAGAAGAAGAAGAAGAAGAAGAAGAAGAAGAAGAAGAAGAAGAAGAAGAAGAAGAAGAAGAAGAAGAAGAAGAGAAGAAGAAGAAGAAGAAGAAGAAGAAGAAGAAGAAGAAGAAGAAGAAGAAGAAGAAGAAGAAGAAGAAGAAGAAGAAGAAGAAGAAGAAGAAGAAGAAGAAGAAGAAGAAGAAGAAGAAGAAGAAGAAGAAGAAGAAAGAAGAAGAAGAAGAAGAAGAAGAAGAAGAAGAAGAAGAAGAAGAAAGAAGAAAAAAAGAAGAAGAAGAAGAAGAAGAAGAAGAAGAAGAAGAAGAAGAAGAAGAAGAAGAAGAAGAAGAAGAAGAAGAAGAAGAAGAAGAAGAAGAAGAAGAAGAAGAAGAAGAAGAAGAAGAAGAAGAAGAAGAAGAAAGAAGAAGAAGAAGAAGAAGAAGAAGAAGAAGAAGAAGAAGAAAAAGAAAAGAAAGAAGAAGAAGAAGAAGAAGAAGAAGAAGAAGAAGAAGAAGAAGAAGAAGAAAAAGAAGAAGAAGAAGAAGAAGAAGAAGAAGAAGAAGAAGAAGAAGAAGAAGAAGAAGAAGAAGAAGAAGAAAGAAGAAGAAGAAGAAAGAAAGAATAGAAGAAGGTGGGAAGTAGAAGAGTATGGTGAGGATAATGAGAAAGACGGGGAGCAGGAGAAAAAGAAGAATGAGAAGATACATATAAATGTATCCCTACCGTTTGTTGTTGCAAGCTGTAATCTGGAACTGGAGCTGCGAGACTGAGCCCCAGTTTTGAGCTGCAACCATTTTTTCAACCGGTCTGTGTTGACATACGTAGACACGTGTTGGTCAAGGACCTCGGGGTTTTGTCTTAGGTACTGACTGACCACGTCCGGGTTCAGATCTGTCCAACAGATGATACAAATCATCAACCAGTTAAAAACATACCAGTTAAAATCAAAGTGTTTGAACAGCAGAAAAACAGAAGTAATTATAATTACAAAGAAATTATTCCTTCTAAAATACAAATGAAAGTAAATGGGTCGATTGAGTAATCAACCAGTACAATGATAACATCAGTACCCTGATAACAGCAGACAAAAGATGTATTAGAGAAGTGAAGGTACGCTTTACATGTGGGTTCTGGACGAAGTGAAATGTTTTAATTTCAGTCGATGCATTACGAGAAGAGTGATTAGAATTTATCATAATATGAAATACTTCGGCCATATTAATGGGGAGTGGTAGTCTGGGGTGGTTTTTCATGGCCTAGAAGTTAGTAGCTGGCATCATTTGTGGTAAGAAAGCAAAAAAAAAAAAAAAAGGCGGAGATATAAATACCTCGGTGGCTTGGCCACATGGATAGGGCGAGACAAGAACACTGACTCGATCTGTGATTCTGGTGACAGTATGTGATTCAAAACACAACAGACTACGCTTATCGCTAGACACTTGATGATGATTATTTGCCTTGGAAGAAGTGTATCCGTACTGTAAACACTTTGAAAAAAATGCTTTGTAATCTGTAGGATTAACATCTAAAGGAAGATCATCAGACAGCCTCAGATCCCGAAAACCCCGTTCTTCTTCTTCTTCGTTGCTTCTTCGCTGCGTTCGGTTTCGTATGCTCAGGTCAGACCATCAGGTGTGCTGCCTCAGTGAACTCACATGTCAGCAGCAGGTCCTTCATGGTTCCCCATATCTTGCTCTGGACACTTTGCCCTTGAGACCAGATTTATTTTCGAAGTTGTAGGTAGAGTAGGCAGGTCTGCAGAATGTGCTCGGGTGTTTGTGGTCCTGTTTGACAGGCACACTGTGGGGACTGTACAGACTTTATTTCATGAGGTAGTTGAGCCTGCAGTGTCCTGTTCGTAGACGGAAAATTGTTATATGTTCTTTCTTTTGAGTCAGCTGATGGGGTCTTTAACGTATAGTTCAATTCTATAGCTATGCAGTCTGCGATAAACATGGTATGGAAATAAATGCCGAGAAAAGCAAGACACTGGTAAACAGTAATGACAGTCAAGTACCTACCAACATACAGGTAAGAGGAACAAAGCTAGAAGAAGTTTAAACCTTTAAATATCTCGGCTCCCACACACGTAACGATGAAGGTAATAAAAAGATCCGGACACGGATTGATATGGCAACAACCGCGATCCCAAATGTCCCAGTTGAATACGACGTTGAAGAGCAAAATCAGAATCGCAGTTAAGGTCAATATCTACAAATCACTGGTATTGTCTATTTTCTTAAACGGGTGTGAGAGGTGGACTCCCATTGTGGAAATGAAAAGGTTTCAGACTTCCGAACCTAAATACTAAGGATAAATTTTTACAAATGAGCTGTTTAGAAAACAAAACTAACAAATATGTCATCCGAGACAAAATGAACAAAGTAGCTGGACACTAAGAGTTTCTGTTGGCAGAGGTGAAATATAGTTACCTAGTCTGGTTCGGGCTGAATGTTGAATGTTGAATTAGGAATCAACATCACAGCACTCGGGACACTCCTATAAGTGCTTATTCCTCATCTTCAGCAGTAAGCGAAGAGATTCAATTCTGATGGTACCAGTAACCGTCTGATTGTATATCCGTATCATCATCTCCCCTGAGTGTTGAGCGTCAGTCAAATCCGCTGGTAACTCCTCGCAGAGCCGTTCTCCTTAGACTGTAATGATCTATCTGCGCATTCGCACTGTTCACTCGCTCCCAAAGGACCCTCGCAATATCTAACTCGTCACACATCAATGGTTTGAGCATATAGTAAGACGTTATTCGATTGAAAACATTATACTTCCAGGAACATTGTGGGAAGTTGAAGAAAAGAGGGGCAAAGTAGAACCGGAAAAAATCAAGAAATGGGTAGGACTTTAGGTTGCTCCAAAGGTCTTGCCGAACTTTGACAATCGGTAACTCAGTAACTCACACTTTAACATATATATCTCGGAAACTTCTGTACGGATCAACACCAATTTGTTCATATGGCCTCAGATTTGGCATGATGATATAATCTGCAACTGCACAGATGCTGCTATTCTCTTAAAGCGGCCAGTGTCTGAACTTTGTTTGACTAATTATACTGCAACTCTGTTATTTCAACCTATTACATCCGAATTATTAATTTCCCTTCTTCTTCTGTCCCATATTGTTTTAAAACGTCTCAAATATACACCATCAACCACTTATGCCATTAGGCTTGGAGAAAAATAATTTGGGATCCACTGCACGCTTGATGGCACTGGCAATTGTCATGCCGTGAAGGCCTAAAGGGTCTTTAATGTTGACGATCCATGTATCGTGGCCGTTCTCTTGCTCTCTTGGTTCATCTTCTGAGATGTAGTGCCTGGGATGGTATTTGATCTTGCTGCATTCTAACGAGAAGACCAAACCACTTGATCTGCTGTTTTTCAATAAATCTAGTACAACGGTTCTCAACTTATGTGTCTCGACACTTTTGTGGGTCAAACAAGCCTTTTACAGGGGTCGCCTAAGACAATCGGACAAAACACATATTCACTAAAGTTATGAAATAACAACGAAAATAATGTTATGGTTGGGGGTCATCATAACATGAGGAACTGTGTTAAAGGGTCGCGGCATTAGGAAGGTTAAGAACCACTGATCTAGAACAATGTGTTGTTCCCACAATCTGTCTTAGCGTATCATTACTCACTTGATCTCGGATGGTTGGGTTGGTGGCGTTTCTCATGGATGTATTTCCTTCGGAAGTAAATGCGGCCGGTGTAATGCTGATCACATTACCCACCTAGTGCCGATTGGTCTGTAAAAATACGGGTGCTCTTCCCATATATGCCTGATGCGCCTGAGGCGTGAAAAGGGATCCTTACTTTTTTTCTTTACTTTTTGAATTCCAGCGTTTCCGCATAGAAAGAGTTATAAAGTTTTCACTAGCAAATACTGAACGTATTACACCTGCCATATGTCCCTGACCTTGATTACACACCAAGCGGTACCTAAACATTATTTATAATTAATCAACTTCCGGTACAGTTACTTGTTTGGAGTGTATAACATTGCGTGTTTCAAATACCCATCTGTTTCTATGTTTCGAATGTTTGATAAGGCTTTCAATGTGTATTTACGATAACAAATCTTAGAAAATATTCCAGTATAAACATCCGGTCCTGCGATCTGAAATCCCAGACAATCCTTATTTCCGTGACCGGTGTGCAAATCTAGGTTTGATTTGTGCTAGTAATAAAACTTTGAACTCCTTTTTGTTTTAACATTTTCTATTCCACGGTGCTAATCACGAAATACACCCCATATCGCTCGGCTGAGTGATTTCGTATTCGTTCCCCGGGCTGTCCTATGTTCTAGGGGTGTGAGCTGTTGCTTGTTTTTTTAACGTAAGCACACCCACCATGTAATGCGGGGAAATCCCAGAGAGTACCCGATTGGGGGACAAGGTAAGAAGGCCAGTGAAATAAGATGAAAGTGAGGAAAGCATGTCTGTAGTATTCCGTGTTGGATGAATAGAGGTACGGGTAAAGCGCGAGACTTTGAACGGAAGGATTGAACCGAGAGACGAGAGGAAGTCAGTTCTTAAGGTCTGGGAGACAGTCCATAACTTACATCCGCATGTTGCTACAGGGAAGATGCATGCTCTCAAAATTCTAATTTTGATCGCTTTGCTGGTGCTTAACCATAGACTGTTTAATCTTTGCATTGCTATGGCCATCTTCCTCTTAATTTCTGTTAAACAGTCTCTATTGCTATTTATTATAGATCCCAGATATTCAAATTTTGTGACATTTGCAATTTCTTTATCATTTATTAGTTTTTTTTTTTTTTTTTTTGCGTGACAGCTAGTTTAATCTGTGAATATTGTTGTTTTTGTTTTCTTTAAATTCAAGAACAGATTTTGATCTTCACTGTGCTTCTGGACAGACAGTATTAAATTTTCTATTCCGTTTACGAGTCTGCACACATAGGACGTAATAGGCAGCTTAGTTATATATATTTTAACCACAACTCCAGGCGATATACAAGACGAAACAGAAACTTGCACTGAAAGGGACGCACTTTAAGAATGCATAATAATATTGTAAGTGAATGTTCTCAAACTAGGATTTAGGGACTCGAGGTGGGAATAGAAGGAAGCATAAAGAGTAAACATCGGCCTAAACGTCTGGGTTTAAATCTGCATCGATGAGGATTTGTTCCTTTTTTAAAAACAGATCAATATTTAAAAAAAAAGTAAAGGTGAAGGAACCTTTTCCACGCCTTTAGGCGTATAGGGCATGTAGGGCTGGACCTATATTTTTATAGACCAATCGGCCCAAGACGGGTGATGTGGTCTGCATCACGCCGGCCGCCTTTACTTTCCGGGACTGCACTCGGTACCCACTCAAGGCTGGGTCGACCTGAGAGCCAAGGTCATTTTTCAAAATAGTCCGGCTCCGCCAGGGAGCGAACCCACGACCTTCCTATCCGCGGCGAGCGAAAACTGATCAAGGTTCCTAACATTTAAAATATAAGTGAGTAGTTAGAATACAGTGGAACAAGATGAAGAAAACATCAACATCCTACATGACCTGAACTTTAAGGAGAACTGGCTCATAAACAGCATTTTGTCCTGAAAGCTGAATATGTTGGATCTGCCAAGCTACATGGTGGTCTGGAGAGAACAGTCATGCAGTGTGTAGTTTCGGGAAAACGAGACAGAGGCCACCTCGACAAATGTTGACACAAGACACTGAAGATGTACTGGTCATGAAAGCACACAGGGCTGGAGAAGTGGCTAGAAATAGAGAGACTTTCAGGGGTGCCGGGAAGAGAGCAACGGTCTTCAAAGGGAAGTCTGGTTCTTTATTAATATCCTACCCCAGATGACATCACAGGACAGTCCAACATTTTAGAGGGTGGTAAGACTGGGTTTCCCAGCTTTCTGATGCTTTTAACGACCCCAAAACATCTAACACTGGCCGTAACCCCAACCTACCTACGTCCCACGAGAGAGTGCAGCCTAGGTCCCTCGACTGCATGCAACCTAGGTCCCACGACTGCATGCAGCCTATCTACCACCCCCCTAAAATATTAGACTGTCCCGTGACCTGTGGATTTTCCCTGATTGGGGTAGGATATTAATTAAAACACTGAAAGGCTGATTGATTGACTGGTGTGTCCTGTATCATAAAATATTTTGAATAGAGATAGCCGCAGTAGCGCGGTCGCTAGGTGATCCGAAGGTCTACAGTTCAAAATCCACATCAACTGGAATAATTTTTTGATCTTCAAAACAGTAACCTTGACCCCCAGCCTAAATTGAATACCAGGTAATGTCCTGAGAAGTAAAGGCGGCCGGCATGACTTTGAGGAGATCACCTATCGAGTATCTGTATATCTATGAAAATATGGGTCTTGCACTAAGTGCTAGATGTGCAAGTGGTTTCAGGCGGATCTGTTGATTAACCTTACTTCTACGAAAAGTACAAAAAGATACCTGGAGGCAGAGTTGGTCCTCACCTGCATATGGCAATATGTTACACGCGCCTGGTGTACCCCTGCCGGGTGTCCTAATGATAACTTCTATCGAGGTTAAACGAGGTATGTCAGATCTGCTTTGTTTGTCTGCCGTTCATTTTAAGATATCAGGTTGGTATACTAAACTTTTCATTAGCAGCCAGGCGAGGACAAACGGATCCCCTAAAGAACGAACGAACTTTATTTTCAAAGGGTCACAAACTGGACTCCTAGACCCGTCTTCCATTCGGCCCTTCTAGACATCCACTTTTCACCCAGCAGTTGCATTTTATATTTAAAAAAAAAACACATTGGCGTGTTCAAATAATAATATGCATATTATAAACAATATATATGTAAAAAAAATATATATGTATATATATATATATATATATATATATATATATATATATATATATATATATATATATATATATATATATATATTCAAATTCATGGGTGGTAAAATGCAGGTGCACACGTGTGCACGCAGACACACATTCACATGCACACGCCAACTCACTTACACATACACATAAGAAGCAAAGGCGAGCTGCATGAGATGGGTGTAGATATTAGAGCTGAACACAAAACTAACATATTTCGCAGATAACAATACATTAACAATCAACAACGTGTTCGGACAGACCAGACGCTAATCAAACGTAGATCTAACGCAATCCACCTACTTGACCTAACGCCAAATACCAAACCAGTGGGCAACTTCATCTCTCTTGACTCAGTCCGTCATACCTACTTTGTGTAAAGAACCCCCTAGAGTTTTGCAACAACAGGAGGACTACATGTCATTAGGGTGACTGGCGAGACCAAAGAGCAAGGACCCAAGATAAATTTTTCTGCTGCGTCGAACCTTTTATAAACTTTTCGACCCACTGGCCACTTCCGTAGAATTCCGATCTGCTAGCCTGCTAGATTTAGTTCGCAAATGTAGCCAAATCAAAATTCTTCTTCTTCTTCACTTCCTCTTTTACCGCTGTGGGTGTCGAGGGAGATATAAGGTTCTGTTTCTAGCTCTTCTGGCTGCCTCGACCATAGACACATCGTGCTGTTGTAGAGTTTCTCTGATGTTATCCTTCCATCTTGTTCTTGGTCTACCCCGTGCTCTACGTCCTTCTTCTTTTTCCATGTATGCTTTGTATGGTATGGTGTCACAAGGCATTCTCTCTAAGTGGGCAAACAATTTCACTTGCTGTCTTTGCATGTAATCCAGAATTGGTTCTGTGCCGACTTGTTCTCTTATGATCTCATTCCTGATCTTATCTCTTATGGTCACTCCTACAGCCCTTCTCAGACATCTCATTTCCGTGGTTACTAATTTTCTTTTATGGTTTGTTGTGAGTGACCATGTCTGGCACTGGTAGCACAGAGTTGGAATAAATATGCTTTGAATAAGATGTCTCTTTGTGCTGATTGGGATTGTCTTATGCTGTAAGAGGGAGCTAGCTGTCCCAATACTTGGATCCAAATTATTAACAGGCTAAATGTATCCCACTAGCCTGTTATATTGTATGTTTGTATGAAGAGCCGGATTAGATACAAGATAAATAAGGTGTAGCTTAGAGCCTCACATGCAGCGTCCGTGGCTTAGGCATTGCGAGTCCGACTCGTAATTCCAACTTACCACAATAGAAACCCACTGCTGGCTGCGTGGATTTTTATCGTGGTATTGGGCGCCGCAGGTCTATCCAGCCTAAAATGGGTACTATGATATATCTCCTGGAGAAGTAAAGACGACAGGCGTAATACTGACCATATTACCCACCCAGTGCCGACTGGTCTGTACAAATATAGGTGCTTCTTTCTTTTTACAGCCTCCCAATTTATAGAGTGATAATTTTTTTTTTTTAGTATCCAGAAGCCATGAGTTGTTAACCCTTAGGTTTGGTATTATGGATATCGTAACTCTTCGACCTTGATTCCATAATAAATACCGTAAATCTGGGAGAAATGTGACTTTTCTGCCTACCTCCGGGCGTGAATTCCGGACCACAAGGAGTTCGTCACCCGGTCGCCGCGCAGTCAGGTTTAGCCAACTACGCTAGAGAGCCGGATATTTTTTATGTAATTTTCTTTTAAAATATCTTAAACCCCCCCCCCCCCCCCCCCCCCCCTACCCTCTTCTTTCCCCCTTCCCTTGTTTTTCCTCTATAAAATTTTTAATGTTGTTAATATTATTTTGGCTATATTACTTGCAGTTTTTATTTATCAGAATGGAACGGAATGGATAATAGACCGCCAGTCTAAATAACTTAAGGTTTGCGAGATAGAATGATGACAAAGTTAAAGATGATGAAAATGATGAGCGTGTCTGCTAATCTCTATTTAATTTATACACTTAAATAGGTCCATCGTATGTGCATTTGTTTCCCAAGCTGTTAGAAGTTCTTTTCAATTTTAGTTTTATAGAATATGTAACTGTTCAGGATCAGAAACGACAATATGAGGGAGGAAATGTGTGCTAAACTACATCAAGCCGTAACAGATCAAATGGCTCGGACATGTGTCAAAAATACTACCAGTTAGAGCGTGCCATTTATGTACAACAGAAGCAGAGCTACGTGTCGACCATACAAGCGATGGGTAGATGGCAAATCCGAGGCCATGAATACCAGCCTCTACGTAGCACATACCAAGGCTCCCATCAAACGCCTCTTCAAAACCTGACGCCAAAAAGCTGGACAGGACAAGGGAAGAGTTAGAAGAGAATATGTTTAACTTTCCTATCATTCAAATTACGTAATGTTACTAGACAACAGTGAAGGAAAAATCTTTTGACATCCACAAATAAAACCTCTAGTTATAGCCCCGTTTATGACTCTTGGAGTCCCATGTTTGTTATCCGAGTAGTTAACTCCAGTGTTATTGAACTGAAGACCGTATCAGATTTCTACCAGCATAAGAAAACGATGAAACGGAAAGCCAAGATAAGATTAATATATCACACAAAAAAGATAAAGTATGAAAAATGTGGAGTGCGGTGACGTAAAGCTGTAGTTTTATTACAGAAGAATTGTATGTCTATTCTTTCAATGTCAGAAAATTCTCCACGAGACAAAAGTCACAATGCTGTAATCATAAGTGAAATACTTAATGTTAAAAGATAAAGTCGAGAGAACTGAAATATCTGTAACACACAGTACATGTACTTGTCATAGAGATTAAGACTGGATGATTCCGCAGTCATTACATCAGCCTAACTGGCCAAAGTTCCTGGGTTCAATCCTTAGCCTAAACCACCGTGTTATTCTAAACTAACGGACCGTTGATATTGTAAACTAACGCTTAGGTGGCTTTTGAAGCATGACGTAATACACAGATTTAATTACGATGTGCAAATAACTCATTTCAAGTAGGCCTAACAGCATTATAGGCCACAGGGCAAACCAGTGTGCTGGGACCCCTAGGACAACCATTCATTTGAATGAAATATAAATAGTCGAAATATTAATCATATATTTATTTTATCAGCAGCCTCCATGGTCCAGCGGCTAGACGCCTGCCTGCGGATCCGAAGGTCGTGGGTTCTGTTCCTGAGGGGGATCGGTTTTTTTTCAAAAATGACCTTGGCTCCAAGGTTGACCCAGCCTTGAGTGCGCATCAGGTATAGTCCTGGAAAGTAAAGGCGGCCGGCATGATGCCGAACACATCAGCCACCAAGTGCCATTGGTCTGTTAAAAATAGGTCTAGCCCTATATACCCAATACGCCAGAAAGTCGCGGAAAAGGGTCCCTCACTTTTACTTTATATTTATCTTATTGGCACTTCAACAAAACTAGTGTTAAAAGATAAAGCACAGTGTGAAAATACTACGAACTTATTATAACAATTATTTGCGGCGTTTATGTTCACATAAATGCTTAATTATTTATTACTATGAAATGCTTTATTATTGGCTTGCAGTCAGCTGTGTTCGGGACGTATATGTTTTATATTCATCATCATGTGCCTTGCCAACTGGCGTAGGCGCTCATGCGTCTCCATAAATCACGATCCCTGGTTGCCCAGAACAGCTTTCTTGATGATATCCATCCATGCCATCGTTTCAGCCCATCCAGCATCATCTCTCTTGGTCTACCTCTACCACTTCTTCCACTGATCTTTCCAGTTGTCACGATGTTTTCCAATGCCTCTCTTCTCATTATGTGGCCAAAGAACAGTGTTTGTCTCTTTCCTATTGTTGTATAAAGAGATCTACTTTTATTAGCTTCTTTCAAGCAATCGTTGTTAGTTAAGTTGTTAGTTTTATATTACATAGTATTAATTTAAACGTCAAATACATTTTTATTTACAAAAATCAATTTATGTAAACAGATTCACTATGAGGCCCCATGCCCGTGATGCCCCCGAGTAGGTGCCCGGCGGGCAAATGTGTTAAGATGGCCCTGCTTCTGTGACCTAAAGACAGTTCACTATATTTATGGTCTCCTTATCACGAAAAGGGGAGTCGCCGTGGCAGAGCGGCTAGAAGCGCGCCGCGGATCGGAAGGTCGTGGGTTCGCTCCCTGGCGGAGACGGACTTCTCTTCAAAAATGACCTTGGCTCCCACGTCGACCCAGCCTTGAGTGGGTACCGGGTGCAATCCCGGGAAGTAGAGGCGACCGGCGTGATGCTGACCACATCACCCATCTTGTGCCGTTGGTCTATAAAAATATAGGTCTAGCCCTATATGCCCTATACGCCTAAAGGCGTGGAAAGGGTCCTTTACTTTTTTTTTTACATCACGAAAAGACTTGCTGGCTCTTCGCCACTTGGTGGTATATGAGTGAATGATAAGCTACATGTTGTCAAGGCTCTTTGGGAGGGAGAGAGGGAACAATGGGGAGGCACACCTAGATCATCAAGATGTGAAAATAATGGTGCACGTGACTAGGGTATCTGGCCGACACACCACACTAAGACGTACTCACAAGCAGACTGTTATTTGTTATCTTCGAAACTGAAACTCTCTGCTGGCTGCTGAAGATGGGGATGGAGCGCATATCGAAATGTCCAGACTGCTGTGATGTAAATTCTTACAATCAAGCTAAATTCGTAGCAAAGCACCATATATCCCCACGAATAAGAAGGGCTTATTATGGTCTAAAAACGGTATGCGTTTTATACACTGGTAGAAGAATTTTACAAAATGATTTGTTAGAAGAAAATAATATCTTGTACAGGACCTCAGTTGGAAATGCCGTTTCAGGGGTGACATGAGAAGTTATCGTGACAGGCAAACAGAACCAGTGGATGAAGTCTTCTGGGGGACAATCTGACTCCAGATGTTAGTGGAAGAAGCCAACCATAGGGGAAGTGTGTATCTGGGTGAAAAGATCATGGGATTATGTGAGTACTGAGATAGTTGTCAAGTCATTCTTCTTCTTCGCGTTCACCAGCTGTAAACTCTGGTGGAAAGTTATGGTTGTTCATCCACTTCTGGACTGCAGTCCTGTTCCAGAACATGAGTGCTGCATGTGCATTTGTTTTACAGATCTAGCTCTTTGTATGCAGACTGCTAGTTCCTTGCCTCTTAGGCAGATGTACTCTGACTTCGAAGAAAGTTCCCATTTCAAATGTTACAGAAAGAAGTAAGAGAAATGTCTGGGCAACCACTAGTATCAACAGTTATAAGACAGAGAAATGTCTGGACAACCACTAGTATCAACAGTTATAAGACAGAGAAATGTCTGGGCAACCACTAGTATCTACAGTTATAAGACAGAGAAATGTCTGGACAATCACTATTATCAACAGTTATAAGACAGAGAAATGTCTGGGCAACCACTAGTATCAACAGTTATAAGACAGAGAAATGTCTGGACAACCACTAGTATCAACAGTTATAAGACAGAGAAATGTCTGGGCAACCACTAGTATCTACAGTTATAAGACAGAGAAGATGTCTGGGCAACCACTAACACAACAGTTATAAGACAGAGAAGATAGCTGGGCAACTACTAGTATCAACAGTTATAAGACAGAGAAGATGTCTGGGCAACCACTAGTATCTACAGTTATAAGACAGAGAAGATGTCTGGACAACCACGAGTATTCTAAGTTATAAGACAGAGAAATGTCTGGACAACCACTAGTATCAACAGTTATAAGACAGAGAAGAAATGTCTGGGCAACCACTAGTATCTACAGTTATAAGACAGAGAAGATGTCTGGACAACCACTAGTATCAACAGTTATAAGACAGAGAAATGTCTGGGCAACCACTAACATCAACAGTTATAAGACAGAGAAATGTCAGGGTAACCACTAACATCAACTGTTATAAGACAGAGAAGATGTCTGGACAACCACTAGTATCAACAGTTATAAGACAGAGAAGATGTCTGGGCAACCACTAGTATCTACAGTTATAAGACAGAGAAGATGTCTGGACAACCACGAGTATTCTAAGTTATAAGACAGAGAAATGTCTGGACAACCACTAGTATCAACAGTTATAAGACAGAGAAGATGTCTGGACAACCACGAGTATTCTAAGTTATAAGACAGAGAAGATGTCTGGACAACCACTCAACAGTAAGACAGAGAGAGATGTCTATCACTAGTATCTTAGTTTTAAGACAGAGAAGATGTCTGGACAACCACGAGTATTCTAAGTTATAAGACAGAGAAATGTCTGGACAACCACTAGTATCAACAGTTATAAGACAGAGAAGAAATGTCTGGGCAACCACTAGTATCTACAGTTATAAGACAGAGAAGATGTCTGGACAACCACTAGTGTCAACAGTTATAAGACAGAGAAATGTCTGGGCAACCACTAACATCAACAGTTATAAGACAGAGAAATGTCAGGGTAACCACTAACATCAATAGTTATAAGACAGAGAAATGTCTGGGCAACCACTAACATCAACAGTTATAAGACAGAGAAGATGTCTGGGCAACCACTAACATCAACAGTTATAAGACAGAGAAATGTCTGGGCAACCACTAACATCAACAGTTATAAGACAGAGAAATGTCTGGGCAGCCACTAACATCAACAGTTATAAGACAGAGAAATGTCTGGGCAACCACTAACATCAACAGTTATAAGACAGAGAAATGTCTGGGCAACCACTAGTATCAACAGTTATAAGACAGAGAAATGTCTGGGCAGCCACTAACATCAACAGTTATAAGACAGAGAAATGTCTGGGCAACCACTAACATCAACAGTTATAAGACAGAGAAATGTCTGGGCAACCACTAACATCAACAGTTATAAGACAGAGAAATGTCTGGGCAGCCACTAACATCAACAGTTATAAGACAGAGAAATGTCTGGGCAACCACTAACATCAACAGTTATAAGACAGAGAAATGTCTGGGCAACCACTAGTATCAACAGTTATAAGACAGAGAAATGTCTGGACAACCACTAGTATCAACAGTTATAAGACAGAGAAGATGTCTGGGCAACCACTAGTATCTACAGTTATAAGACAGAGAAATGTCTGGACAACCACTAGTATCAACAGTTATAAGACAGAGAAATGTCTGGGCGACTACTCGTATCAACAGTTATAAGACAGAGAAGATGTCTGGACAACTACTAGTATCAACAGTTAGAAGACAGAGAAAATGTCTGGGCAACCACTAGTATCAACAGTTATAAGAGAGAGAAGATGTCTGGACAACCACTAGTATCAACAGTTATAAGAGAGAGAAGATGTCTGGACAACAACTAGTATCAACAGTTATAAGACAGAGAAGATGTCTGGACAACAACTAGTATCAACAGTTATAAGACAGAGAAGATGTCTGGACAACCACTAGTATCAACAGTTATAAGAGAGAGAAGATGTCTGGACAACCACTAGTATCAACAGTTATAAGAGAGAGAAGATGTCTGGACAACCACTAGTATCAACAGTTATAAGAGAGAGAAGATGTCTGGACAACCACTAGTATCAACAATTATAAGAGAGAGAAGATGTCTGGACAACCACTAGTATCAACAGTTATAAGAGAGAGAAGATGTCTGGACAACAACTAGTATCAACAATTATAAGACAGAGAAGATGTCTGGACAACCACTAGTATCAACAGTTATAAGAGAGAGAAGATGTCTGGACAACCACTAGTATCAACAATTATAAGAGAGAGAAGATGTCTGGACAACCACTAGTATCAACAGTTATAAGAGAGAGAAGATGTCTGGACAACAACTAGTATCAACAATTATAAGACAGAGAAGATGTCTGGGCAACCACTAGTATCAACAGTTATAAGAGAGAGAAGATGTCTGGACAACCACTAGTATCAACAGTTATAAGAGAGAGAAGATGTCTGGACAACGACTAGTATCAACAATTTTAAGACAGAGAAGATGTCTGGGCAACCACTAGTATCAACAGTTATAAGACAGAGAAATGTCTGGGCAACCACTAGTATCAACAGTTATAAGACAGAGAAATGTCTGGACAACCACTAGTATCAACAGTTATAAGACAGAGAAATGTCTGGACAACTACTAGTATCAACAGTTATAAGACAGAGAAGATGTCTGGACAACCATTAGTATCAACAGTTATAAGACAGAGAATATGTCTAGGCAACCACTAGTATCAACAGTTATAAGACAGAGAAGAGTCAACTGTATTGGAGACATCCTGAGAAGTAACGGGCAGAATCATCAAACATGCACTAAAATGTGAAACAAAGAGAGTAAGGAAACTTGAGGTGTGAGGTTTGAACAACGGATCAACATCGTGGCACACGGGTAGTAACCCATAAGTGCTCCATTCTTTTTCTAACTCAAGTCTGAGTCCGAAGAATCTCAGCATGGCGCACAGGCTCTGTAGCACCGGCGAGGATCCTGAGATATTTTATGTAGGTTTTAAACTCCAAATTTTGCCCGTTAGCGCCGTGATGCTACTCGTTTCGATTTTTAACCGTCAAGGGATTTTTTACGTTCGCAACAATGCACACGGGCGTCTGATCTCACTACCCAGAGACCAGGGGAAATTACTCGAAATCCAAGTCCACGTGAAAAAAAATCCCAGCCCTAACCGGGGATTGAACCCGGAACCCCTAGCACTCGAGATGGACACCATGCCTAGAGACCAAGCAGCCACTCAAGCGAGGAGGCGAGGACACTCGAAAGTGACCATGAAAAGAACATTGAAGACAGAGGCCAGAGCTGCTTGAATGGATGCCATTTACGATGTCGCCCTGATGCATAAGATAGAACTGAATGGATGAATACACTGCTAGCCCTATGTGATATATAATGACACAACAGGACAATGACAGTGATAACTATGAGGATTGTTTGTGCCCGCATTCGTTTAATTTCAATTAGAAAACATTGTTTTGAATTGTATCTGTTCTGTCAAGTTTGAAGTTTTGAGTTTGAACAACTGATCAACATCATGGCAAACAGTGCTCCATTCTTTCTTTTATCTCAAGTCTGAGTCAAAAGAAGCTCAGCACAGGCTCTGTAGCACCGGCGAGGATCCTGAAATACTTTTGGTAGATTTTTAACTCCATATTTTAGTCTGGGCAGCGCTGTTATACTACTGTTTTTTTTTTTTATTTCTAACTGCCAGGGATTTTTTACGTGCGCAACAATGCACACGGGCGTCCGACTCACCAGCCAGAGACCAGGGAAAAATTACTAGAAGTCCAAGTTCACGTGAAAAAATCGCAGCCGTTACTCGGGATTGAAACTGGAACCTCTAGCACTCGAGGTGAACACCATGCCCCGAGACCAAGCAGCTCTCCTTCTGTCAGAACCACATATGCAACAATAACAGAATTCAAGAGAAACAAACTGGTCTTACCTGTAAAGTCTTCCACTTTTCTCCGCTTGACAAAATCCATTTTTGAGCGTAGGAATGTCTACTCAACTCGTGTTAAAACATACCAAGACAGAACATAACGCTTTGTCACTATCTCCTCAGTCATATTTCCTGACAAGTTTTACAATGCAGCCTCCGCCAAATGTGAACAGTTCTCAACGACTTAACCAACACTCCCAGTGACGTTTAGAATGTGCAATATATTTCTAGTTCTCCTGTAAATTCGACTTATCCTAATCTAACGCAAACAATCATATTATGTTTCGGTGGCACGTTCCTAAATTATCAGGTACGTTTTTATGAAGTCTTTCACTGAAGCAGTTGGGTCGCAATGAAAGGAGGATACAAAGTCTGCAGGACATTCACAAGATATAGCGAGGAAAATAAAATTAACCGGTAAGGTATTTCTAGATTAGGTTTCTAGAAGTCTTCACCTATTTAAGCCGTGATATGACCTTGAATCCGTAGTGGCGTAGTGGCGAGATGCAGGATTGTCGGTCAGAAAGCTATAGTTCGAATCTGTGTTGAAGTGGATATTTTTTTTTATTGACATGGGATATTAGGTAGATCTAGTCTTAATTTCTCAGGATCACCAAGGTGTCTTCGACCTGGAAGTTACGGCCATCAGATCTAGCCACACCACTGACTGAAATCGGTTGGCCATTGGGTGTCTCGAGAATCGCCTTATCTATCTCTTGGGCGTAAAATCGCACAGGGGACTTAACATCCGACACGGATTTATCTGATACCTTTGAGTTATTGCCCTTGTCGCTCGTGGCTTTTTCTGTGTATAATTCAATTCTGGTAAATAAAAACTTGTCATACGAAAATTTTATTTTTATCAGAAGCTCTCTAGCTCTAACGTTATCTTGTGTTTGTGATAGCGGTTTGTTCTACTCTGTGTTCGGTTTGAAAACATTTCATGATAGTATTTTATGAGTACTAGGAACTATTCTGGGAAGTAAAGTTTACTGGACATCATTTCGACAAATCCAAGCCATGTTCAAACCCTATTCGACATGAGAGTTAGTGCATTATGTTTATGGATTATTACTGCAAGTCCTCCGAGGGATTCCTTAATAAACAGCTACCCAGGAGCAGGAAATGTAATTCTGTTGAAGCGGATGCCAAAGTTGTGAGCCATTCCTGCGGTCATAATTCCCACTGATCCAAGCCATGATTAAGGTTTATACAATCTTAGCAGAAAAAGAAGCAGAAGCAGAACAAAATAGAGAAAAAGAAGAAGAAGAAGAAGAAGAAGAAGAAGAAGAAGAAGAAGAAGAAGAAGAAGAAGAAGAAGAAGAAGAAGAAGAAGAAGAAGAAGAAGAAGAAGAAGAAGAAGAAGAAGAAGAAGAAGAAAAGGAAGAAAAAGAACAAGAACAAGAAGAAGAAGAAGAAGAAGAAGAAGAAGAAGAAGAAGAAGAAGAAGAAGAAGAAGAAGAAGAAGAAGAAGAAAAGGAAGAAAAAGAACAAGAACAAGAAGAACAAGAACAAGAACAAGAAAAAGAAGAAGAAGAAGAAGAAGAAGAAGAAGAAGAAGAAGAGAAGAAGAAGAAGAAGAAGAAGAAGAAGAAGAAGAAGAAGAAGAAGAAGAAGAAGAAGAAGAAGAAGAAGAAGAAGAAGAAGAAGAAGAAGAAGAAGAAGAAGAAGAAGAAGAAGAAGAAGAAGAAGAAGAAGAAGAAGAAGAAGAAGAAGAAGAAGAAGAAGAAGAAGAAGAAGAAGAAGAAAATGATGATGATGACGAGGGTGGTGATGGTCTTGAAAGTCTGAATTCAACGGAATTCAACACTCAGATGCGATTTAAGATAAACACATACCACGAACCAGGATATTCCTTATTACGAATCTTAGAGAAAGATCTTATCTGTCAACTGTATCGAACACTGCAGAAATGAACACATGCTTGACACCAACAGTTTCACACCAAGTGCACACTATTCTTTGTGCTGTTAGTCTAATGAAAGACGCAAATGTGTGAAGAAAACAACTTCAAGTTTCTGCTTCATCATTGCCATCATCGTCGTCTTCGTCATTATCATTGTTATCACCATCTATTTCTTCTCCCTTCTCCCTGTCCTCCCCCTTCCTCCTCTTCATTGTTTTCTTTCTTCTTCCACGCCTAACCCCTTCTCCTTTTTTCATTCTTATTATCTGTGCCATTATTTATCTTTTTTCTTCTTCCTCTTCTGTTTTCGAAAACCTGTAATAAGGCTTCATCTCTTTTGATTGTGCTCAAGGTTTCAGAGCCATTTAACACTACTGGTCATAACATTTTATATATTTTGATCTTGGTGCTGCGAGACAGACACTTTGACTTTAGCAGATGTAAAATGGCGTAATATACTTTATTTCTAGATTGTATTCTAGATTGTTTACCTTCTCTCAGCATGTTGGAGCAGTTGAAGTTTGCACTTAAGTACTTCAATGTTTCCGTTCTTTTGATTTTCATATTATCTATTTGTTTGTGGCCGGAGTTTATATCCTTTCCCTGTCTTTGTATTATCATGTATTTTGTCTTACCTTGATTGATGGTAACCTAAAATTAGAATAAATATATTTTGCTTGAGCTGTTTCTGTGTGCGGCTTGGCATTGTTTTATACTGTAAAATGGAGGCTAGCTCTTCCAAAACTTGGTTTGCTTTACTGCATTTGATGTTAATTTCTTCTTTCAAGTTACCATCTTCGGTAAATGTTGTTCCTAGATGTTTGTAAACTCTTGAGTCTATTAAATACTTTTCCACTTTGGAGCTATATTTATGTTCTGTTTCTTTTTTCCTATTGGCGTTTCTTCTGTATTTACAGTGTCGTTTTACATTCTTCATTCATAGATGTTAGCTGTTGTTGCAGTTAAATTTAATAATTCTTCAATCTAAGTATCTTGTAATATATTGTAAAACTTCTATTACCTGTCACGCGTCTAAAAACAAATGCGTAAATATCAACAAACGGACATCTTTAAAATCATCTACGGATTACTCTTACAAGGAGATGACCGATTTTTTAAAGTAACGTATGTTTGTAGTATTACGATACATTTCTATACACTACTACTCTTATACTGAAGTTTATATTGATCGTTTTGTAAAATTACATATAATAAATATATATGTGTTATTCAAGTTAAAAGGATTGTATTTTAATTTTTGTTCCAGGCCCGCAGTAAAATCACATTACTGTACATAAGTATTAGGAAATTTATGTTAATCTTTTTTCGTTATCCGTTACATCCATGGTCTGGATGGAGACGGTTAATCAAAATGTTACTGTACATAAAAATGCGGTAAAAGTAATGTTAGTCTCCCCAGACCCCGCCCTTATACAAACTAGCTCACTTCTAATTGGTAGTTTCTGAGCCCCGTGGCCTTCGGACAATGTTACGGGGGTGTTCTGCAATGCCGTTGATATTACGTGTTGTCTATTTCAGCACGCCAGCGCTTTTAACACTCCAAAAAGATGCTAACAACACCTCCCTAGAAAGTGCTGAAACCTATGTCACACGCATTCTCTTTGTCGGAATAAAAACGTAAATGCAAGACATCACAGAAACCAAACAACAAAATGACACACACCCGTACCCTTCAGGTAAGTCGACCAGCCCAAAAAACTTGTGAATGAAAAGTAACCCACTGTATTTGTGGAGACTAACGTGAAACTAATCAAAAGTACAAATACCACCTGTCTGCAACATTAGGGATACCAGCAGTAGGACACAAGAAGATAAACGATTTACTGAACTGAAACGCTCTAAACAAAATCAACAGTTAGAAAGTATTCTTCAAACCGAAGCAGACGTCACTGATAAACCGACCTAATCCATAGTTTACCAACGGGGTGGCGAATAGCGGTCGAGGGTGCATTTGTGTACGTTGGCGCAACTGATAAACGATTAGTAATTATCAAAACACTGCAAGTGGTAATCTATAATCGTAAGTTACTAGTAATCTTATCGTGGGTTTCCAGTTCCAATTACGGTTGGGAGGTGGAAAAACAAAAATAGATCCATTGCCCCTGGACAAGCATGTAATAAAAGGCGAGCGTATGATATCACAACGTCTAGTTTAGGAATGGAGGTGGAGGCAGTCACTGCTGCCTTCCGCTGGCTTTAAAATCAGCAGTACACACACGTCGTCATTTGAACTGACTCACAGAGCATGCTGGAAAAGGTGGAGATAGGTATGCTCCGTGCAGAGTGGCAAGCATCACTTTGGATGTTTTCTCCAGGTAACGCCGGTGTGTTGGGAAATTAGCAGGCAGATAGACTGGCCGGTTCTGCACCACTTGGTGGTGAACTGATGAATGACTAGGTGGATGTTGTGAGGGCTCTTTGCGAGCGAGTGAACAGTGCCGAGGCACATATAGATCATAACGGTCTGAGGAGAATGGCACTGCGAGGAGTTACAAGGCAAAGGCGAGATGGATATGCATTCAGACAATTACTGGTGCCATCTTAATTTTAACTCTTCGCTTGCTGCTGAAGATGGGTACGGGGTGCTTATGGGGTGTCCTGAGTGCTATGATGTCAATTCTTAATTCAACATTCAACATTCTACATAAAATGCGACTAATTTAGGAACTTCCTGAAATTGAAAATGATGGGCCAAAAGGAGCAGATATCACAGGCTAGCTGTAAACCACAACACAATGTGTCAAACGGCCGTTTAAGTGCGAACAAAGAAAATGAAAAAGTTGTGTGTGTGTTTGTGTGTGTGTTTGTTAAAGAGATTTTAACGGGTTTTGTTTAACTTAACAAATTAAACATGTGGTACCTTTTCCACATACACACACACAATAGTTCTATTCGCAAAACAAAACAAAAATTCCTTGAGAAGCAGTTCTCAAACTGCCGGTCGCGAACCTTTTTATTGGATCGAACGACCCTTTGAAAGGGGTCGCCTAAGAATATCGGAAAACGCATATTCATTGAATTTATGAAGGAACATAATTGTTATGGGGTAGCCACTGTATTAAAGTGTTGCAGCATTAGGAAGGTTGAGCGCTACTGTCCTAGAGGAAGGGTTACGCCACTTACCAATTTTTCTGACTTAGATCAAAGGGCTTGTGCCGCCAAGTTCTGGTGCCTTGCTACTTCTCTACTGCTAATACTACTACTACTACTACTACTACTACTACTACTACTACTACTACTACTACTACTACTACTACTACTACTACTACTACTACTACTACTACTACTACTACTACTACTACTACTACTACTACTACTACTACTACTACTGCGGCTGCTACGAATACCACTGCTAATAATACTACTACTTACGTGTGCAAAGATCCTTTTTTTTTTAAGCTTAACTAAACACGAATACACGAAACCACGACACAAAACGCCTGACATCGGCCCAGTGAAAACACAGAAATAAAACTGGAGAAAACGAAATACGTACTGCAGACTTCAAAGATAGCCCACATGTTAACTGGCAGCAGGCAACTACCGGCCCATATTTGTGGCCGCGGTTTCAAATCATAAGCGTATGACAGGCTGTGACATATGAGGGCCAGAGATCGGATAGGGTGAAAGTCAGCGTGAAAGACAATACATGAATAGATTAAGTATGTGAAAGTTGGTAATCGGTATTACCTGCATACAAAATAGGTAATTTTAGTTAAGGGTGTTTTTTTTCCCCTGCCTCGTACTTTGGGGGGGAAAGGGGGGGGGGGGGTTATAGTCAGCCGCTGTGGTCTAGCTACTAGACACTCGCCTGCGGATCCAAAGGTCGTGGGTTCAAATTTCTTCTAAAATGACTTTGGCTCCCAAGTCGACCCAGCCTTAAATGGGTACCTGGTATAGTCATAGGAAGTAAAGGCGACGGGTGCGCTGTTCACCCCATTACCATCCTAGTGCCGATTGGTTTACAGAATGTAGGCCTCACCCCATATGCCCAATACGTAGGCAGACAACTAGAAATGTCCGCCGGAGTTTACGGCAGGTTAACGCAAAGAAGAAAAATAAATAAACTTGTGCACGAGACAGTACTTTAAAATGGTAACTTTTCAAAATACTAAAATGAAGGCTTCCTTTTTTTTTTCAACTTCTGAAAACTTTTCAAGCAAGTCCTAAAGAAGTCATCTTCCTCTTCTTCTTCTTCTTCACTTCTTCTTTTACCGCTGTGGGTGTCGAGGGAGATATAAGGTTCTGTTTCTAGCTCTTCTGGCTGCCTCGACCATAGGCACATCGTGCTGCTGTAGAGTTTCTCTGATGTTATCCTTCCATATTGTTATTGGTCTACCTCGTGGTCTACGTCCTTCTTCTCTTTCCATGTATGCTTTGTATGGTATGGTGTCACAAGGCATTCTCTCTAAGTGGGCAAACCATTTCACTTGCTGTCTTTGTATGTAATCCAGCATTGGTTCTGTGCCGACTTGTTCTCTTATGATCTCATTCCTGATCTTATCTCTGATGGTCACACCTACAGCCCCTCTCAGACATCTCATCTCTATGGTTACTAATTTTTTTTTTATGGTTTGTTGTGAATGACCATGTCTGGCACTGGTAGCACAGAGTTGGAATAAATATGCTTTAAATAAGATGTCTCTTTGTGCTGATTGGGATTGTCTTATGCTGTAAGAGGGGAGCTAGCTGTGCCAATACTTGGTTTGCTTTACTGCATCTAATGTTAATTTCTTTATCAAATTTCCCATCTTCGATCTTAAAGAAGCCAGTTTACCGTAACTGTTAAACAAATTCGAGGGAAAATCAATAAGTAAGTCATGAATGGTTGTTTAAAAAAAAAAAAAAAACCTTAAGACGATAACAACTTGAACAAAAAAAAAAAAAAAAATTCCACATACACTGTCCCTTCATTTTTCAACATTTTTTCCGCAAACATTGATGCACATGTCCCATCGTTTTATCAGTCCTCCCAAACCTGCTGCATATAACTGTCCTCTGTTTTCTAAACATACTTTTTTTTACATGCATCTGGGTCATTCGCGAAAGTCCGCCCAAAGTGGACCTGCTGCATATAACTTCGTGCTCTGTTTTCTAAACCATACTTTTACTTTACATGCAACTTCTGGGTCATTCGCGAAATTTCACCCGCCAAAGGGGGTTTTCAGTGGACCAAAAAGGTGGATGTTCTAAAAGTTGCCACCCTAGATGTTTAATTTTCTCCTGAGTTAAACAAGCTGTTTGTGGTCTGGCATTGCCATGAAGGAGCAGTACTTCTCTAGTCAGCAGGCCTGGACGTTTTCTTTGCATTGCCTCATTTAGCATCGATAGAACTTTACAGTATGAATCAGCATCCACATTTTTTTTTTTTATTATTGATTAAAATCACTCCTTGACAATCCCAGAACACTATCAGCATAACCTTCCCTGCTAATGGCGTAACATTGAATTTTTTAACACAAGGCGAAGAAGGATGTTTACACTGAAGTATACTTAGATTCGGCTTGGTAGTGATGCACCCATGATTCTTCCACCGTAATAATCCTGTTCAGCATGTCTTCTGCTTTATCTGCGCATCGACAGAGATGCTGCAAGGACAGGCTTAATCGGTACATTTTGTGTTCGTCCGTCAATCGTCTGGGTGCCAATCTTGAGCAACCTTTCTTAAATTTCAATCGATCATGCAATATGTTCTATGCTGAACCGTGTGAGCACCCTATTGGAGCAGCTTCAGAGTCAACCGTTACTCACCTGTCACCTCTAATCACCTCTTCCCACCTCTGCACGAATACGTCTGTTGCTGTCTCAACAGGACGACCAGATCGGATTTGATCAAAAATATCAGAGCGTCCTTGAGGTTTTTATTTTTTACCCAGCTATGCACCACTTTACGGGATAAAGATTTGACAGCATGAAAAGGCAGCTTTTTTGCCACCCCCCCCCCCCCTAAAAAAAACCACAACAGCACGTTGTTCTTTTCAGGGTACTCTCCGTCAGTGCAGTCACCATTTTGTTTCTATGTTGCAAATGCGCATGTAACACCTAGTGCCACACAACGATTGGGGACATCAAGCTCGATGTTGCTGACATCTAATGACACCTTTAGAGACCACAAAGTAAAGTTTCCTGCCATCTCATAACCATTTGTGACTTACTTATTGACTTCCCCTTGTAACTGCAATTAATGGATGGGAACGTCACGGTCTTTATCTGCTCCTATATTCACATTTAGAAACGCTTTCAACGGTAGCCACCCCTTTTCTTTCACCCCACACTTTCAGACTTAGCCTGCAAGTGTTGCGTGAAAGAACCCGCTTTAACTTTTCAGTTCACACTAAAGGATTCCTTGAAGAGCAATAGTTCTGCTTCAGAAAAGACCTTCAGCATGAAATATAAGCACACATTATATTCACATGCTATGCTGCGTATATCTTTCCTCCAAAGAAAAACATACATGCAATACAATGGCCAAGAAAAGCAGTGAAAAGAAGGCAGGCGGCAAAAGAAAAGGCTATATGCAAGGGTCGTTCATATGCGTCGTTACACTCTGTTTATTTATGTTTGGGTCCAAAAGAAACACATAAAAGGGTTGGTACTTACATGTTGAAAATTTATTCTTTTTACAGAAGACCACATTTTTATGATTCATCACATTTAACGAAAACTACAGGAGAAAGCGTGTTTATGTTATATTACATAGAATTTGTAAATGAATTCCAAGAGCTAAATAAATGTTGACGTTTGCTTCGTAATATAACATCTTCTATTTTTTCTTTTCCTCTTCTTTTAATCTTTACGTCTCAGAGTCAGGATATAAAGAACGTACAGGAACTATGTGTGTTCCTTGTTGATCACTGTTTGTTTTCCTTGTTGATCACTGAGTGTCTTCCTTGCTGATAGCTGTGCGTGTGTGCAACAACATTCTATGTGTAAGGGTGTTAACTAGAGTAAAGAGAAAGATAGGGACAGAACAACTATAGTTTTTCTATCTGCAACTTCAAACATGACGTTGAAGGTGGAGGCAATCACTGCAGCTAAAAAGTGAAGAGCAGAAAATACAGTTACTAGATGAATCAAAGGGTCTGATTCTCATCGTATTTTTAGGCTGTTCATTCTCTCCTGGACTTAAGTCTTGTTCAATAGTTTATGTTTTGCACATCCGTTTCACAGATCCGGCTGGTTTTTATGCAGATCTAATTCCCCTCTCAGGCAGATACCTTCCGACTTAGAAGGAAAAAGCTATAGTTAACACTGTGCGTTCCGTGTTGATCACTGTGTCTGTTCCTAGCTGATCAATATGTGCGTTCCTTGTTGATCACAATGTGCGTTTCTTGTTGATCACAATGTGTGTTCTTTGTTGATCACAATGTGTGTTCCTTGTTGATCACAATGTGTGTTCCTTGTTGATCACTATGTGTGTTCCATGTTGATCACTATGTGTGTTCTTTGTTGATCACTATGTGTGTTCCTTGTTGATCACTATGTGTGTTCTTTGTTGATCACAATGTGTGTTCCTTGTTGATCACAATTTGTGTTCCTTGTTGATCACATTGTGTGTTCCTTGTTGATCACAATGTGTGTTCCTTGTTGATCACTATGTGTGTTCTTTGTTGATCACTATGTGTGTTCCTTGTTGATCACTATGTGTGTTCTTTGTTGATCACAATGTGTGTTCCTTTTTTATCACTATGTGTGTTCCTTGTTGATTACTATGTGTCTTCTTGTTGATCACTGTGTGTGTTCATTGTTGATCACAATGTGTGTTCCTTGTTGATCAATGTGTGTGTTCCCTGTTGATCACTGTGTGTGTTCCTTGTTGATCACTGTGTGTGTTCCTTGTTGATCAATGTGTGTGTTCCTTGTTGATCACAATGTGTGTTCCTTGTTGATCAATGTGTGTGTTCCTTGTTGATCAATGTGTGTGTTCCTTGTTGATCACTGTGTGTGTTCCTTGTTGATCACTATGTGTGTTCCCTGTTGATCACAATGTGTGTTCCCTGTTGATCACTGTGTGTGTTCCTTGTTGATCACTGAGCCTTGGTAGGCTGAGCATTAAGAAAACCTTGGATTATCTGCTTTTCCTAACACCCTCAGTGTTTGTGGTCTTGTCTTGCCACGTAAAAACACGTCATTAAAAAAAAAAAATATCTGAAAATGATTAGAGAGGGATTGGGAGGGTGTGGGAATGGGGGAGTGTACTGATGCCCAACTTTCGGTGTGTCTAAAATTAACGAAAATCATCTGACGTACGTTATTAGAGATACAATTATGCAAAGATGTTTCTGGTGGTCACGAATGAGTGCATCTGTATGACAGTTCAGGCCTCGCATTCCAATTCAACACTGTCAATGACGGCATTCGTACGTAGGTATTGATTTCACCAGCTCCTTTGTTCAACGGAAACACACAGAGGATTGTATTCACTTGCGGAGTAACATGCTTTAAGACACGAGACGGCTTTTTATTGCTTATCTGCTTTAGCACGTTGAGCCTAGATACAGTAAATTTATTCATAACCAATGTATCGGTAGGTAATTTCCTCTACACATCTTAGATATAATGAATGGTATAACACAACTTTACGGTCTGCAACTGACGTCATGAAATTTGAAAGAAATAGCTTTCACAGTTCAGTATAATGATCTACATTGATTTACGAAACACTGTCGCGGGAATGAGGTCGATGAAGGCTCTGAGTGCAGTATACATAAACGTGTCTAAAGGACTAGAGTTCGAATCCTCATTGAGTAGGATTTTAGACTTTGAGGTAGACATAATTTATCCTGTATCTTGGGAGATGTTTTTAAAAGCGACATTTTGTGGACTACAGATGAAAAGTACTGAATACGCCCGTGAACGCCCAAGTGCAGTGGTATCAGTTCTTCATTCATACATTCATTCACTCGTTCGGAAGTAAAATCAGCCAGGGTGATGATGATTTTGTGTAGTTTTGTTTGGTCAATAAACATTTAAATTGAGCATCATATACCTGATGTCCCCGCGTGGGTTCCGGGGCCCTATTATAGGGAAAACAAGAATAAACCCACTGCCTACCCAAAAGCATGTCGTAAGAGTCGACTAATTGGGAGCTTCCTTAAAAGTCGGAGTGCAATTGCCTGAGAGGCAAGGAACCAACAGTTTGCATACAAATTAGCCAGATCTGTCAAACGGATGCACACGCAACACCCAGGTTCTGGAACAGGACTGCAGTCCAGAAGTGGACGAATGACCAGACCTTTCCGCCGGAGTTTAGGGCTGGGGAATGCGAAGAAGAAGACATACCTGATGTTCCGTGAGGTGAAAGGGGTTCTTTACTTTCTATAAAATGTTCTACAATTTGAGAATGTTAGTTATAAGGTTAATCGACAAATTATCTTCACTGCACCTCCGACAAGTCTATACTCTATCAGATCCCATCTTTAGTATATCCCTCAGCGTGTGGCCACTGTTATTACCAGTTCTGTGATGGCTTACTACTATTCTTTAGCTACCTCTATAGTGTTCGTTTTGGCAATACCTTTTGTGACCTAAAGTTATTGTTGCCTTTTTTTTTCTTCTTCTTCTTTTTTTTTTAACTGTTGCAGATTCAACGTCTTCTCCTAAACCATCTTCTCGTCCTGCCTTATTGAAAGCATTGAGAATGCGCGCCCGGTTCGTTGCTTTTGCTGTACTTACTGTGGTCCTGTCAGCAAGCCATTCCGCACCTCCATTCTCTTTTGCCCCAGAGTGTCATGGCCCAAACGTTAAACTAATTCCTATCAATTCTGGGATGTCTCGTGGTTTACAGATAGCCGCATATTGTTGTCTATTCCAATAAATAAAACTTCTAATTTGAAGGAAGCATAATATCATCAACCAGCAAAACAGAAGATGAAATCAATGACAGATGTAACAGAGCAAACCGACCCTTTGGGTAAATGTCACAAATACTAAGAAAAAAAAAAAAAAAAACATGTGTCAGTAGAAACCACAAAAGCAATCCGTGAAATAATCTTGTTCCGATCCTGTGCTGTCAAAGCCAGATCTGGACAATGACAGAAAAGGAGGAAAACAAAAATGATGAATTTCAAGTCTTTCGGAGAGGGCGAGAGGAGAAGTCGGTGGATGGAGGGAAGGGGGTATGACAGTCACCGTTAACTGAGAGAGCTTAAAACATGATTTTAATGAAGATTAAAAATGATTTTAGAGTTCTCATTTTTTTAATTATCTAAATTTTAATAACGCTCAATCGGCTTTTCTTATGTTGTCGGTTTTTTTTTTTTTCCCGAGTCTGTCGGTCATTTAGAAATACAGCTTTACTGTCAGCTTAAAAAAAAAAAAAAAAACTTTAGCGTGTGGTATACACAAAAACTATATTTTTAAGTCCTTATAATACAATTTAAACCACCACTACTATAAAGACACTTTTGTGTGTTCTAGAGTCGGCAAATCAGACTATTTGCATATATGTGCAGACACCGATTGTGACATGACCCATATTAGAAACGTGCGCGTTTTATTTTTTTTTATTTTTTTTTTATTTCGCTAGACTGAGCCACAGCAAAGCGTGGCAGGTACTGCTAGTGTTAAATAAAATGACATGATTAAAAAAGAAAAGACAAACACAGAACGCCCATACGTAGCTAGGGGGCCACACAGCCTCCCTTTCAATTATGGAGGTGTGAGTGAGGAGTGGAAGTGTGAGAATTTATAACATTGGGGGGGGGGGGGGGGGGGGGAGGGGGCGCTCAATGTGCTGTTGCTCCCAGGTCCCATCGCCTATGACATATCTTGAGGCTCTACAGCGGGGGGGGGGGGAAATAACACATTACAACACGCTTTAAAATAGCACAGCTAGATTCATATCTATTCACCACAACATATATATTTTGCGGGTGGAGCGTGAAAATTGTATGTATACATTAAATGATTCCCGCATTTAGAAAAAAACACTTTTCCCATTTCCTCATTCACTGAAGCGAGGAGCGAGTTGTAAACCTTACATGCCAACAGACAGATGCGTGGGTAAAGATAATTCAGAACCTAACATGTAAGCTAATGGAAGCTGAGATACAGATAATGTAAAACCCTGGGCGGGGGTTAGTTAGGAAATGAGACTGCACAATTCAGAAAAATACAAACACTGCGTGGGGCTGCGTGGTCTTGAGGCATGGTGTCCGCTTAAAGTGCTAGAGGTTCCGGGTTCAATCCCCAGTAAGGGCTGGGATTTTTTTACGTATATTTGGACTTCTAGTAATTCCACCTCGTCTCTGGGTATCGAGATCGGACGCCCGTGTGTATTATAAAAGAAAAGAAATTCCTTGGCGCTTTGAAATCGAAAATAGTATCCTAACGGCGCTGCCAGGACAAAATTTGGAGTTTAAAATCAACCCAAAAGTATTTCAGGGTCCTCGCCGGTGATACAGAGCCTGTGCAGTGTGCTGAGCTTTTTTGGACTCAGACTTGAGTTAGAAGAAGAACGGAGTACTTATGGGTTACTACCCGTGTGCCATGAGGTTGATCCGTTGTTTAAACTTCAAACACTTTGAATATATATTATGTCTGTTGTTGAAAGATGTTCAGACGTAACCAACAAGAAATAAGTGAGTGGTTACGGTATAGGTACGGATTTGAAAACAAAAAAATAATAGTAATAATAATTAAAAACTATAATGTGTGCTCGTTAATGTTAGATTCATATCCTGTTCAGCACATGGTAAACTGGCAGTCGTGGTGCCTTTTCAAGCATGGAATGCTTATATATATATATATATATATGTGTTGTTTGTATGTTTTAGTATCCAGAAGCCATGAGTTGTTAACCCTTAGGCTCGGTATTATGGATATCGCAACCTTTCGGTCTTGATTCCATTGTAAATACCGTACATCTGGGAGAAAATGTCGCTTTTCTGCCTACCCCCGGAAGTGAACCTGGACCACAAGAAGATCGTCACCCGGTCTCCGCGCAATCCGGTTTAGCCAACTACGCTAGAGAGCCGGGCATATATATATATCATCATCATCATGTAGCAGGTCCTTTGCAGAATGTCGCTCTCATCACAGTCTGCCTGAAAGAAACTCAGTCTCTCGCCAGTTCTCCTGCCTCATTTTCTTTCATACTCAAGGAGTCACTTATATCCTGTGCCCATCTTCGTGTCAGTCGGCCCCTGCCCCTCCTTCCTGGTACCATGCCTTCTGCTATAGTTTTTTTCCAATCCTTTGTGGCGCTTGATATGACCAAAATATTTCAGCTTCCGAGGAAGGATGCTGTTTATTAGCCAATCTTCCTTGATGTTCAGATCTTTTACGATGTCAGTATGTCTCCTCTTCTTTGTCCAAGATATTCTGAGAATCTTTCTATAGCATTTCAGCTCAAAAGCCCATATTCTCTTTCTTAAAGACTGAGAGATAGTCCACGACTCACATCCGTATGTAGCCGCAGGGAAGATACATGCTCTCAAAATTCTAATTTTGTATCTCCTTGCTGATGCTTAACCATAGACTTTTAAGGCTGTTCAATCTTTGCATTGCTATGGCCATCCTTCTTTTTAATTTCTGTTGAACAGTCTCCATTGTTGTTTATTATAGAGCCTAGATATTCAAAGTTTGTAACATTTTCATTTTCTATATCATGTATTGTTATTTTTGGGTGACAGCCAGTTTTATCTGTGGACATTATTTTCGTTTTCTTTAAATTCAAGAACAGATTTTGATCTTCACTGTGCTTTTGGACAGACAATATTAAATTTTCTATTCCCTTTAAGCTGTTTGATAGGAGAATATATATATATATATATATATATATATATATATATATATATATATATATATATATATATATATATATATATATATATATATATATGTATATGTATGTATATATATATATATATATATATATATATTACATTTACAAAGTCTAAAAGGCCACAAATGTGTAAGCCCCCCCCCCCCCCCCCTCCTCCTTCCCCCAGCCCTTCCCCTTCCAAGGTTTTTGTAAAGCTATAAATAATTAGTTTTAAAGAAAGAGAACATTTATACAATGAATTCTTTTTTTTTTTTTTTCTAACTCAACAGTCAGGCAAAGCTACATGCTAAAAAAAATTATGGAATTAGCAGCACATCAATTGGTTGAAGATACTTGACTTGCCTTGCGGGAAAGGAACCGTCACCTTCAACCAGCATCATTCCCCTCCTCCCCCCCCCCCATCAACGGGCAGCTTTTGGTTATAATTGTGACTGAGATTATGTGCGTCAAATAAAATGGCTTAGCATTACTCGCCACCAATCAGCCCTGAAAAGCGACTCTTACAGTCTTGACGCCAGCCTACGGGCAACCTGGTCGCCGATGATTTGGCTGAAGATGTGTATAGAGTAATTTATAAAGTAAAATATAACTGGGTTTTCCCAAACTAGCCTAGCAAATCCTAGCAAACTGTACCTTTTTAATATAAACAGTTGTGCAAGCCACATGTTATAATAAATATGGAATTAGCAGCATAGCGATTCGTTAAAGAAGCGAATTAATTCATACCAAAAAGCTGTAAACTAAAAGCATCACCATCATGATGTGCCATCCCCGTAAGCATAAGATGTCATGTTTCGCTGACTCACACCAGAATTACAAATTAGTTCACTCTATGGCTGTTTTGCTCCATCCATCTGGACAGACCATCCAGGTTTTTATCTCTTTGCCTACCTCTTGCTCTCTTTCCGTCGTGGGCATGCAGGTGCTGTTGGTAATGAAAGAGCTGATAGACTGGAAGGGCCGCATCAATTAAAAATGGCCGGCCCATGGATCACGCAGACATTGTCACTGCCCTTAGAGGGATTGGACGTTCCGAGGATTTTGGAAGTAACGTGTCTACATCACTACTAAGAATTCGAGAATTGGGAGTAAAGATCATCACAGGCAAGCATGAGAAGCCCATCGGACGCACACGAAGTCTTGTCAACCAGCATAGGACTGGCACTAATAACTATTATGTTTACAGGGGAATCTGAGCACCTGTGGATGCGTCCGGAGTGCTGTGAAGATAATCCAGCTCATAACTCAGAAACATCTTTCCACCAATCTTGTCAGTTATTAGCAAGTTCTCGAGTCGGTTCCTTCTCAAAATATAAAGTAAAGTAAAGGTCCCTTTTCCACACCTTTAGGCGTATAGGGCATATAGGGCTAGACTTATTTTTCTGTAGACCAATCGGCACAAGATGGGTGATGTTTTCAGCATCACGCTGGTCGCCTTTACTTCCCGGGACTGCACCTGGTACCCATTCAACGCTAGGTCGACCTGGGAGTCAAGGTCATTTTTGAAAAAATGTCGGCTCCGCCAGGAAGCGAACCGACGACCTTTTGATTCTCATGCGAGGGTCTAGCCGCTACGCCACGGCAACTCCCTTTTCATAATATATATATCCCCCATAAATATTGACTGTCTATGACTAACTGGTCTAATAAGTTTATGACTTTCATCTGCTTCCACGAGGACCGCTTCGTTAGTTTTCCTATCATCATCACCATCATCAATTCTCTTCATGCCTAGTGGCACATGAGGCTACAGAGAGGACTTTCCATGCTTTATTATCCTGTGCAATCTTTAGTGCAGTTTTCCATGTCAAAGATGCCACACTCAGGTCAATTTCCATCGTTCGTCTCCATGTTGTTTTTGGGCGCCCCCCCCCCCTCCTTTTTTCCTCCCTCTGGTATCCATGTGAGAGCTGTTTTGTCAGGTATATCAGGAGACATCTCATAACGAGACCAAGCCATTTCTTTCTTCTCTTAGTTATCATATTGCTAGAGTTTCTTGGTTTGTGACTTAAAGTAGTTAGTTTTGCTATCCTACCATGATTTTCTTTGCATTGTTCTCAGAAACCACATTTTTGCTACGATTACATATTTTTCAGCTTGTCTAACTAAAATACGACTAGAAAAAGTTTATTGCTTACGTGTAATTGTTGAGACAAGAGATCAATAATTCTAGACACATATTGCACAGATCAATAGGCGCTCCATGGGCGATTTCCTCAGAGTCACGCCTGTCACCTTTCTTTCACGGAATATAATCGTCTTCCTCGCGTTACGCTCCCCATCTATAAACTCTAGTGGAAAGTTTTGGTTGTTCGTGCATTTTTGCATCTTACCCTTGTTCCAGAACCTGACCTTTGTGTGTGCAGCCGTTTTACATATTTGGCTAATTTGTATGTAAACGGTGGGTTCTTCGTTCCTCATGTAGATATACTCTGATTTCGAAGGAAACGTGCTTGTACTGGGGGGGGGGGGGGGGGGGGGTAGGGTGTGAAGTTAGTAGGTCCCTTTGTTTTCTCTCCCACAATGAAGCCCCAGAACCCACATGAGAACTTCCAGTGATAATACGTGATACAAATTTGTGGCTGATTTTTTAAATTTTTTGGTCAAATTAACAGATCATTTGATTTTTTGATGTTCTATCAAATCATTTACCGGTACGATGCCTAGCATTGTTCTTAGTTCTTCGTTAATGACTCTCTTCTGGTTGGCCACGCGGATGTATGTGTGCATATTTAGCTGTGTAAGTATGTGTGTTTATTTGTGTGTATTTAGGTATGTATGTATGTGTGCAAAGATGTTAGTGTATGTATAAATGTTTGTATGTATGCATGTATGTGTGTGTTTGTGTCTATGCATGTATGTGAGTGAATGTATTCATGTGAGTGTAAATGTATGGTTGTGGGCATATGTTGGTGTCTGTACATGTGATTGTATATGTGTGTATGCATGGATGCATGTATAAGTGTGCATGTATGGAATGTGTGTGTGCATGTATATCCGTAAACGTATGTGTGTGTGTTTTTTCTGTTTGTGCATTTATGTCTATGTATGTTATGTGTTTTATGTTTGTGTATGTATGTAGATGCATGTGTGTATGTATTACATATGTCTGTATATGAGTTTGCATGTGTGAGAACGTAGGAGTATGTATACGTGTGTGTGAGTGTGTAAAATTGTGAACACTTGATGTGTGTATGCATTATTATATAATTTATATATCTTTATTATATCCAAAACATGCATTATTGATAACAGGCATTGGTACTCTGAAAAATGAGTGAAGAAGGGCCGAATGTCAGACGGACCGGCGTGCCCAATTTGTAACCCTTTGAAAATTCATTTCACATGTTGTAATTGTGCGTTGATAATTTTCTAGGATGACTAAACAGTCTCATCTAGAACAGTGGCTCTCAGACTTCGTATTACTGCGACCCTTTAATACAGTTCCCTCATCTAGTGGCGCAGCCCAAACAATTATTTTCCTCCATAGCTTCAATGAATATGTTTTTTCCGATGGTCTTATGCGACCCCAATGGAAGTGTTGTTTGACCCAATATAGGGGTAGCGACCGGCAGTTTAAGAACCTCTGGTCTAGAAAGACGGAAAGACACCAGAAAGATTAGTAAACAAACAAGCTCTGATTAATTAAGCAAAACGCCAATAAAGATTAGGTTAGTTTCTCTACATCTAGATAATCAAGCAGCCTAACGCAGCAATCAAACTGGTTTCAACCGAAATTTGTGTACCTGGATTCTCATTGGTTGTATCTCTGCGGTCAAGGCATTCGTTTTGAACAACACTGGTATCAGTTCTGCTTTCCTTAAGCGGTTCCTGATTCGGGCCGTGACCTAGAACAATGTCAAATATTGACTTGTATTTGTGTTTCAAACTCCTGTTGCTGTGGCGTACAGGTTAGTGAATGCGTTGATCAATAGCCTTGGTAGAGATAACAGAATGGTCAGTGGTTTAACAATAATTTATTCAGGCAGAGCAGATAGAAAACATATGGAAGCGGTAGGTATAATGATGTCACCTCGGGCTGCAAAGTGTATGTGGGAGTGGGAACCTAGTTCAAGTGGGATTATCGGGTATTGATTCAATACATATCAAAATGACAATACTGTAGTGCTATGTACCAACCAATGATGCTGAAGCAGACATAAGTGACCTTGTTTTTTTTTTATCGTTCACCGGCTGTGAATTCCGGCGGAAGGTCCAGGTTAATCGTCCGCTTGGACTTTTGGCTTTCACCTGGACCTGATTTTTGCGTGTACAACCGTTTTAATGTTCCCTGCCTCATGGGCAGCTGTACTCCGACTTCGAGGGAAATAAGTGACCTTGTAATGTGGGATATTTTCACACGGGAATTCCCTGATTAAGAAGGTATGGGGAAAACTCGAGGTACTTTAACTTTCTAACCCTTTTAGGATGAAATTTTTTCGTTATTTAAAGCCCTACTCTGGCCTAATATGGCCTAATGGCTGAACGCGGTTTCTGGGACCTCTCCACAGGTGATTCTCATCCACATGGTGGCACATTATGTCATCGGGTGTTTATCGTTTGTGTGTCCTGGTGGGGTAGAAAGTCAGTCAAAACTCGAGGTATGACAGAAAACCGAGAGAAGCCAAATACTCAGAGAAAACGAGGTTCTCAAGGAGGGGAGACGACCACGTCTTGCCACGTGCATCCTAACATCTGGCTAAAATATCAGACCACATTCTGATTAGACGGTACGTGTTGGCCAGTCAGAGTGAGGGGACGTGTTTTGTGATTCCGTATGAATGTGAAGAATACCTGACGACGAAAGAGAATACTTCATGACGACAGCTCGAATATCATCTTCAGCAACGAACCAGTTATGCAGATAATCAGCAGCGACACAGAGTCAGCGGCGAGAGACCACGAGGGAAACGACCGAAGTCACCTGTCCAGAGATGTGGCGTGGTAGATGGACAAGTTCTGAGTGCTTGTATGTGAATGCACTGAGTGTTGAAGTCTGAATACGGGTGTGATTGAATGTTTTACTTGGTGAAGGATTAGGGACAAGGACTGGACATATTCGTGAGTGAATTATTGTCAATAAACAAGGTTATCATACAGATGTCTCTTTGCTTGTAACATCGGTGTCAACGTACATTGTTGGTTATACCATCTGTTAGAGCACACCCAAAGACAACAACCTAAGACACAAGCAAGGAACATCGCAGACCTGTTTTATGAGCAACTGCAGGGTAAAATCGAAAAATTCCAAAGCATGATCTGTTAATAGACCTTAAATAGGCCTGGTCCACTAGATTTATTAAAATCTGAAAAAGAGGCTAAAAGGTCCACACTTTCCATAAATGAGGGGCAGATTAATGTTACAGAAAAAAAGCAATATATTCCCTCGCAAGTAACAAGACGGCGGGTGATGACAAAACTACAGCAAAAATGTTAATAGGAGCAGATGAGACAAATAACCAACAAGATTTAGAACTATTTAACAAAGTATGGAACGAGGGATAAGTCCCATAAAAATGAAACAAAAGAGTAATTTTGAAAATCCCCATTAAAAAAAAAAAGGTAATCTTAGCGACAGCGATAACTGGAGAGGAATTGCCTTATTGTCTGTTATGACAAAAAACATTTTGCAAAGTAATCTTCAAAAGAATTAAAGAGGCAGTTGATACAATATGAGAGAAGAACAAGCGGGTTTTCGAACTGGAAGAAGTTGTCTGGATCAAATAATTACCCTGAGACTTATTCTAGAAGAATACATTCAGAAGCAGCAACCTCTCATCCTGATATGTTTGTTATTTCAAGAACGCGTTTGACAGCTTACGTAGAATTACTTCTTGTCTTTCTTAGGATGAAATTTGTCGTTATTTAAAGCCCTACTCTGGCTCTTGTCAGGGGCCGCAATATAGCCTGGTCATAGGTATGGCCTGGAGGCTAAACGCGATTTCTGGGACCTACCCGCGGTGATCCTCGCCCGCATGGTGACACATTGTGTCATCGGGTGTTTATCGCTTCTGTGATGTCCTGGTGGGGTAGAAAGTCAGTCAGTCAGTCTTACGTAGAATTTTCACAATGAGGGAAATTTGGGAATGCTTTGAAATACCAGCTAAAATAATACGCATTATTAGAAAGTGTTACGATGGTTTAGATTGTAACTTACCAACTCTCCCCACGGCTAAAACACCCAAGCATCACTATGGCACTAAAACGACAACTGATAAATTGCATGTTTATACCAACCCTCTGCTACCAATGCCAAACCTGGTCCCTAACAAGAGCACAGGAGAAAAAGATCACGACGTGCGAAATGAGATGCTTACGTAAGGCTGCCAATGTCACAAGGAGAGACGAGTTCGAAACGAGAACATTAGAGCAATTGTAGGAACCACACCATGCCTGCAATACATAAAGAAGCAACAAATAGAGTGGTTTGGCCACTTGATGCGAATGCAAACCGACCAACTGCCTCTACGAGCATACAACGAACAGCACTACTGCCCTAGAGCAAGAGGCAGACCGAGAGTACGATGGATAGACAATATATAAGAGATCCTGAGGCAACACGGACTAACAACAACACGTGCAACACACCTGGCCCAGGATAGAAAACTACGACTCCCCAATACGCTGTGAGGCAATTGTGGACAAGACAAGACAAGTGCGCACTGAAAATGGTCTGACTGGTTTTTGGTGGAAACGAGTGAAACAAGGCTGCGTTCTGTCACTATTGTTATATGGAGCAGCTATTGACTGGGTAATAAAAAAAAATTTGCACAGGCAATACTGGCATTGACTGGGTAGAAAATAGACAACTGGAAGACACGGATTTCGCAGATAATATTGTTCTGTTAAAAAAAAAAGGCGTGCAAAGAAAAACAGACGAATGTCATCTGCGACACCAAATATAGGACTTCAAATGAGTTATGAGAAAAAAAAAATATATTATATATACCAATAACAACAGATTAGGTAGATAGCATGTTGAGAACAAACCAATAAAAATAACGGATCATTTAACCTATTTGGGTAGCAATTTTGATTCTAAAGGAGATACAAAGAAGGAAATTAGGATGCCCATTAGCAAAACCACAAGAGTCTTTAAAAGCCTTAAGAAAATATGGAGCTCTAAGTTCTACAACTTTAAGAATAAACAACGAATCTTCATTTCTACGGTTTTTTCAGTTCTAACATATATAAAATTTGGAGAATCACAAAAAGATAGTTAAAGGAAGTTAAATGCATTTGAGAATATGTTTGAGAAAAATCATAAACATAAAATGAGATGAATTTAGAAAGAGTGAAGACATCAGAGAAATGTCTGGGCAAATACCTGTATAAATTGCACACACACATACATACAAACGCACACAAAAGAGGGTCAAGATATTTGGGCCACACTCTAAGACGAAGGTGAAGAACTGAAATGGGAAAAAAAAACGGTCTGAGAAAAAGAAGAGGTTTAAAGCAAGCATTAAGAAGAATATTATTACGAGAGGCAAACAAATTAGTTGGGCAGAATCCCTTGTCAAAAATCGAGAAAGTCGCATGCAGTAGAGCGGAATGGACAAATCGAATGCGAGTCCTTTGTGACGTCAAACGGCACACGAAGGCTGATATATACAGATGTGGGGTCTGAGTGCGTATAATGTATGCATGTGTGTGATGTACATGTGTGTGGTGTGTATGTGTGTATGTACGTATGTTTGTATGAGCTGTTATGTATGAATGATTGCATGCATGTATGCGTGTGTGCGTGTGTGTGGGTAATGAAACATACCGTTGTCGAAATCGACACAAAACCATATGCTGCTGCCCAGAATGTTAGAATTATGACACTGAAAACATAACACTAAGCCTCGAACGCAGAACTTTTCTTAAAATGTAGCCAATAACATGTTCCTCTTTCTAATGTGTATAGTGTATTTTCTTCCTCTATTTCATCTTCCAAAACATTCAGATTAGAATTGGATGTGTCTCTATTGAATACAGCACAATCATTGTTTGACAACTTTTAAAAAAAGGATCTTGACAGAAAAGTCAATAGCTACAATGTTAATTTATTAGACGAGGAAAACCTGCGATTATAATCTTGATTAGGATAATCCCAAACCTGATGTTATCCCAAACCTGATGTTATCCCAAACCTGATGTTATCCCAAACCTGGTGTTATCCCAAACCTGGTGTTATTCCTAAACCTGATGTTATTCCAAACCTGATGTTATCCCAAACCTGAAGTTATCCCAAACCCGAAGTTATCCCAAACCTGGTGTTATCCAAAACCTGGTGTTATCCCAAAACCTGATGTTATCCCAAACCTGGTGTTATTCCAAACCTGTTGTTATCCCAAACCTGATGTTATCCCAAACCTGTTTTCCCAAACCCGATGTTATCCCAAACCCGATGTTATCCCAAACCCGATGTTATCCCAAACCCGATGTTATCCCAAATCCCATGTTATCCCAAACATGATGTTATCCCAAACCTGTTTTCCCAAACCCGATGTTATCCCAAACCCGATGTTATCCCAAACCCGATGTTATCCCAAACCCCATGTTATCCCAAACCCCATGTTATCCCAAACATGATGTTATCCCAATCAAAGAGCGTTAATTCTTGAATTACTAGATTACTTTTCTGTGTTTATAAAACAATATGTTGAAGTGTTATCAGTTGTTTGGTTGTATGTTTGGTTGTTTGATTAGTTGTTTGGTTGACTGAATGGTAGATTGTTGAATTGTTTTGTTAGTTGTTTGATTCTTTTTTTGGGTAATTGTTTAATTGTTTGGATGTTCCATTGGGTGTTGTTTTTGTGTGGTTTTTTTTTTTTTTGTAATTTTTTTTTGGGGGGGGGGGGGGGGGGGGGGGTGGTGGTTTTGTTTTTTTTGTTGTGTGTGTGTGTGTGTGGGTGGGGGGAAGTGGGATATCTGATATCGGTATTTTATCCTAAAACCTGGGAAATCGCTGCATGTGACCGCTCATCCTGGCTCTCGATGGATGGATGGATGGATGGATGGATGGATGGATGGATGGATGGATGGATGGATGGATGGATGGATGGATGGATGGATGGATGGATGGATGGATGGATGGATGGATGGATGGATGGATGGATGGATGGATGGATGGATGGATGTATGTATGTATGTATGTATGTATGTATGTATGTATGTATGTATGTATGTATGTATGTATGTATGTATGTATGTATGTATGTATGTATGTATGTATGTATGTATGTATGTATGTATGTATGTATGTATGTATGTGTGTGCTAGGTATGTCGGTATATGAGTGTGCATGTATGAGAATGGGAAAGTGTGTAAGACTGTGTACACATGATGTATGTATTATATTCTATAATGTATATTTTTATTCTATATCCATAACATGCATTTTAGATAACAGGCAGTGGTACTCTGAAAAACGAGTGCTTAAAAGGGCCGAATGTCAGACGGGCCTGCGTGCCCAATTTGTAACCCTTTGAAAATAAAGTTTGTTCGTTCGTTTGTTCGTTCGTTCTCCTCTCTTCATCGAGGAGCTGTGACCCATGAAGCTGCTAGAACTGCAGCAGCAATTCAGAAAAGACAAGCCAGGAAAGACACTGAAGCAAATCACCAGAGAGATGTGGCTGCTATTCCCTGCCCATACTGTTCAAGAACTGTCGGTGCTAGAATTGGCCTTATCAGCCATCTGCGCACTCGCAAAACCTAATCCAGTCACCATTGGATGAAAGGACTTATCATCATCATTTGCGATGGACGAACAAATGTCTGGGTAGCTGGTTTGATTTTCTTTTTATTGGTATGGTTGATAATCTGTTTAGTTGATCGTCTGTTTAGTTATTTGATTTGTTGTTGTGTCTTTATTTTTTTCTTATTATTTGTAAGGTTGGTTATGTAATTGTTTGTTTGGCTGTTTCCTTGCTTGTCTGGCCGTTAAGTGGTTTGGTTGACTCGTGTAGTAGGTTGGTTGTAAGATTGCTTGATTGTTAAGTTTTCTGGCATCTTTTTTTGTGTGATTTTTTTTTTTTTTTTTTTTTGACTGATTGTTTAATTTGTAGTTTGGTTGTTTCGCCAGCTGGTTAGTTGGTTGGCTTGGCAGTGGGCTGGCTAACAGGTTAGTTGATTGTCTGGCTACTTTTTAGGTTTGGCCACTTGACGAGAATGTCCTGGTACCAGCTGCCACAGAAAGACCACGCTGAAGAATTATAATGAACACAGAGCAAGGGAAAGACCACGCAAGAAATGGAGCAACATCTTCAGGAGCTGACTGACTGACTTTCTACCCCACCAGGATATCACACACGCGATAAACACCCGATGACACAATGTGCCACCATGTGGGTGAGGATCACCGTGGAGAGGTCCCAGAAACCGCGTTCAGCCTTTAGGCCATATTTATGGCCAGGCTTTTTGCGGCCCTGGCAAAAGTCAGAGTAGGGCTTCAAATAACGAAAAATTTCGTCCTAATAAGGACGATTGCAATTTTTCTTCAGGAGCAACCTAAAAGAAAGGAACTACAACTTGTACAATGCATAGGAAAAAGCGCACAAACGATCCTTACATCTCTCCCTAACACTTCGCTGAGGTAAATGGTAAAAAAATAAGAAGAAAAAGAAGAAGAAGAAGAAGAGAAAGAATCTGACGACAGATTGGTTAGGTGACACATTAGAATTGGCTTCACCTAATCATTAAGAAGTCTCTTTCTCAAAATAATTGACCAAACAAAAATACTGCAATAAACAAGAAACTTATATACACTCACCTGTAACTTTGAGTTGGGTTCCTGCATGCTGGGAGACTGACCGCACCATGGGAACCCGAAGCTGCTGCTGCCGCGCTTTTGGCGTCCTTTTCCTAATGGATTCTGACGGTGGAGTCCTCGCTTGACTTGTTGTCGAAGAAGGTAATGATACTTTTGTTGACGATGCCACCCCAAGGTAAGCTATACTGTTGCTGAAGTGGTACGGCGATGCATTACTGAAACGAAAGTTCTTTGAGTATTGTTGGCCCGTTCTTCCGTTCTTATTGTTGTTACTATCGTTTGGATGTTGGGGAGTATGGTTGGGAGATGTACTGGCAATGCCGCTGTATGTTCCCGAGGAGGTAGTTTGCTGCGGTGAATAATAGACGTGATTTGATTGCTGTAGTAGCTGCTGTTTGAGCGGGGGAAGTCTTCGTTGTGGAGAAGAGCGGGAGCTTGCTGCGCCAGGCGTGGATGCCGAACTGCCTTCGAGTCGGGGAGAAAAAGGCATTCTGATCTTGAAAAATCCACAGTGGTACTAGAACATCATACTTTACAATTCAGGGTGGACGAAAGCCTCATGTGGGGTTTGTGGCTGAGTCGAGTTAAGAAATGTCCGGCATTATGGTGGCTTCACTAGTCTTTGCAAGTTCATAAATTACATACATTCAATAGCTAGCTGACTATTTAATCACTCATTTTATAATACTGTTTTAGAAGGTTCACTTCTAAAGTTGTTGTAGATGCATCGTTTCTTTAACTGTTTTATATCGCTCTGTTATGAATATGTCTTAAATTGGTCAATTATATTGTTGCATATAACATAGTGACGATGCTCTTTTAGATCAACAACAATGTGATATTTTTTCAGATGTCTTATTCCTTTCTGAAGCTGTTTTAAATGGCTCAGTTACAGTGCTGCTTTATATAGCTCACTTTGAGGCTATTTTAAATAAGTCACAGCCGGCGAAATAAACAGAAGGCGAGTCTTAGATGGTTTAACGGCTTACCAGTGCGTCGGTTTTAGATTGCTGTTTTCTAGAACAATGTCTTCTGGTGAATGAACCATCACCTGAAAGGAGGAAAAGATGTTATCATTTGTAAATATTATTAGCATGCTATATGCACAATCTTACTGATGAGGGGAAATTATCATATCCTAATAAAAGATTCAGTAATGTGGTTTTACAGTAGCACAGGAAAAAAGGACCGTCTCCGTGCAGGTAGAGTAATTAAAATTGGGAGCTCTCTTAGAATGTTTTCGTTGATGTTAGCAGTTGTTAGTGATGTTGTCCTAATCTGTCGGTGATTTTGCTCTAATCTGTCAGTGGCGTTGTCCTACTGTGTAGGCGGTGTTGCTAGAATCTGTCAGTGTTGTTAAAATCTGTTAAGTCCTAGCGCTAGGTCTTGGTCAAATATGACTGAGCTACCGAATAACAGTAGCCGGTACCACCTGTCTTCTGTTACGCCGAATGTTGGGCGGCGTATACCTGACATTCCATGTTGAGCCAACGGCTTCGGGCGGAGGAGGGCATTGTGGAGAATAATAGCCTTATCCTAGGAAGACGAAATCCAACCTGAAAACCTTATGTTATGGCAGGGAAGACCAGGCCCTTAGCCTTGGCTGGCAGCTGGTCTAGGAGAGAAGTTCCGACAGACGGCCGGATAGAGCACTGCTCTTCTCATCCAGCAGCTTCTGCAGCCTACGTTGTTCCAAACGTGCTGGTGTTACCTTTCTTTTGGGGTACACAAGGCAGGTGGCGATAGGGATCATGATGTATGGGCAACATATGGTCTCTACTATACGCCCAGACTTTGTGCTATGAAGAGCAATAACTTCATCCCTGGCCATGCTAGCCACACTCGCTATAGCCATGGGGTGTGAGTTCAGTGTCTCCTCATAGCAGCATATACACTATCGTCTGCAAAGACGGGAAAGGTGCCAAATCTGCCTATCATGGAAAAGCGAGGATTTCAGACAGGCTCAAATTATGCTATAGTTCTCGCAACGAAACCAGTCATACATTTCATCAAATAGCAAACATATAAGATGGTTTGGCCATAAGAGGAGAATGTATTGGTACCAACTGCCACAGAGAGCCATGTGGAAGAAATACAATAAATATGGAGCCATGCAAAATATGGAATAATAACATGAAGAGCAGCCTAAAAGAAAATAATAACAGCTTATGCAACGCTTTAGAAAGAGCCTCGTGCGAGAGATTGAGATTCAAATCATCGGTAGGGTTGGGAAATTGTTTCTCTCGGGGGCAAAAATAAATATCCTAACCTGCACAGTCCTTGGCGACAGCACTAGCCAGGCGGCATTAAATTCTCATGCTCAGAGAAGCCCCAGCCTACACCGCACAAATGGTAACTACAGGCGGTAAGTGTTTTTTTTTTTAAAGACCTAATTGGAGGAGGTGAAGAAGAAGACGATTCACATCGAAATCCGACCTACATTAGATTCCCACTGGTGTCGAAAAATAATAGTTACTACAATAGACTCCAACTGGTGAAAATAATAGTTACTACAATAGATTCCCACTGATGAAAAATAAGAGTTACTACAATAGATTCCCACTGGTGAAAAATAAGAGTTAATACAATAGATTCCCACTGATGGAAAAATAATAGTTACTACAATAGATTCCCACTGATGAAAAATAAGAGTTACTACAATAGATTCCCACTGGTGGAAAAATAATAGTTACTACAATAGATTCCCACTGATGAAAAATAAGAGTTACTACAATAGATTCCCACTGATGAAAAATAAGAGTTACTACAATAGATTCCCACTGATGAAAAATAAGAGTTAATACAATAGATTCCCACTGGTGGAAAAAAAAGAGTTACTACAATAGATTCCCACTGGTGGAAAAATAAGAGTTACTACAATAGATTCCCACTGGTGGGAAAAATAAGAGTTACTACAACAGATTCCCACTGATGAAAAAAAAAGAGTTACTACAATAGATTCCCACTGATGAAAAATAAGAGTTACTACAATAGATTCTCACTGATGAAAAATAAGAGTTACTACAATAGATTCCCACTGATGAAAAGTAAGAGTTACTACAATAGATTCCCACTGATGAAAAATAAGAGTTACTACAATAGATTCCCACTGATGAAAAATAAGAGTTACTACAATAGATTCCCACTGATGAAAAATAAGAGTTACTACAATAGATTCCCACTGATGAAAAATATGAGTTACTACAATAGATTCCCACTGATGAAAAATAAGAGTTACTACAATAGATTCCCACTGATGAAAAATAAGAGTTACTACAATAGATTCCGACTGATGAAAAGTAAGAGTTACTACAATAGATTCCCACTGATGAAAAATAAGAGTTAATACAATAGATTCCCACTGGTGGAAAAAAAAGAGTTACTACAATAGATTCCCACTGGTGGAAAAATAAGAGTTACTACAATAGATTCCCACTGGTGGGAAAAATAAGAGTTACTACAACAGATTCCCACTGATGAAAAAAAAGAGTTACTACAATAGATTCCCACTGATGAAAAATAAGAGTTACTACAATAGATTCCCACTGATGAAAAATAAGAGTTACTACAATAGATTCCCACTGATGAAAAGTAAGAGTTACTACAATAGATTCCCACTGATGAAAAATAAGAGTTACTACAATAGATTCCCACTGATGAAAAATAAGAGTTACTACAATAGATTCCCACTGATGAAAAATATGAGTTACTACAATAGATTCCCACTGATGAAAAATAAGAGTTACTACAATAGATTCCCACTGATGAAAAATAAGAGTTACTACAATAGATTCCGACTGATGAAAAGTAAGAGTTACTACAATAGATTCCTACTGGTGAAAAATAAGAGTTAACTATTGTTGAGCTGAAACTAAAATTCAAAAGAACAAAAAATGGAAATTCAATTAATATCCTAGGTCATTGATTACCAACAATAGTGACACAATGAAAGAAATTAAACGACAATATCAATTGCTCTTTAAAGACTAAAACAAGTGAATAAATTATGGAGTTGGACAGTCAGAACTATACCAATTAGATTTCTAAGAGCATGCATCTTTCCCATCGCAACATGCGCCTGTGAGACCTGGACACTTACTAAACAAGCTGAACAACACATAAATGCACTTGAATATAAATGTTATAGACTGGTTGAAAGAATATCATGGGTAAAGAAAAAAAAATGCATCCATACTTCAAAAACTGAATACTGAAGAAAGTTGGCTATTAAATTCGATAAAACACAGAAAATTTAAATATTCTGGTCACTGAAAACGTCACAAAAGTTTAGAGAGAACATTAATGAAGGGGTATATGCCTAGGAAGAGAAGAAGAGGAAAGCCAAAGAATAGATGAGTACAGGATTTGGCGGATGATCTCCAGATGGATGTGTCGGAACATCTTGCTTGTGTTCAAGAACAAGGTTCTGCAAAGGACGTTCTACTGACTGACTGACTGACTGACTGACTGACTGACTGACTGACTGAAAGGCAGACAATTCCAAATTAGTCATCCTTGGACTTTTAACTTCTGTTTGTTATTCGTAAAAACATATACTCATTTTGTTTTTGTAGTCAACTGTAAAGGTAGTGACAGCTAGAGCTCAAACTATTCACTCACTGTAAATGAGAAATAGGAAATTACTGATAATTAAACAGACTATAGTAAAAAACATATGGAAAGAAACACATAAATAATTGTACGCATAAGCAGATTTATACAGTATAATAATTGAACGTGCTCAAAGCAGTCGTATTTTTGTTTTACGAGAGATAGAATATTACAAATTGAATGACATTCACCCCCATCAGAACATCGCACCGTGACACAAACACCCGTGACACAAAGTGCCCCCATTCGGATGAGGATCACATTGGGACAGGTCCCAGAAACCCCGTTGAACCAGTAGGTTGGGTTACTTTAGGGCTCCTGGAAACAACCAGGGTGAGGCTTTGAAACAAGCAACAAAATCGCCTCTTACATTAAGATGCAGTAACTGCATTCTGAAAATTACAGAAAATTAAACTGACGGTATTATAGAGACATAATGTGGAGGGGAAAAACCATAAATAATTAAATACGTGAATTTGTACAATATTATTATAATGCAACATTTCCCTTTATTGAGGACCTTTTGTTATACACACACAAAATTGCTCAAAAAGTGCAGTATTAAACAGGAGATTTTAAATGATATTACCTTACCTGAAATCTGGCAAATGAAAGAGCGCATGGCATGTACAAACGAACAATTTTTCATTCATTTGTATCCGAAAAGATTGCCTGGCACAATGTAATTACATGAAATCTGTCAAAGGCGTATACATTTAGGTTGCCAATAAAAACGGTAAAGAAAATAAATATTCAACACGGCGTACCACGTTGCCCAAATATATTAAATGTACACGCCTTATCGACTAACATGGGCAATTTAATATTAAACTTTTAGCACTTCTGAATGCAAGTCAAATCACAGGGAATCCGCTAAATGCACATGTCTTTACACTCCTAAATTTACGACTATCGACCTGTGACCCTTGTCTATACATGCGACATATAATATTTGGTTTGTTTCGGTAGAAGGTGTTACCTGTGTGAGTTCTGGGGGTTTAGAAAATAAGAGTAGAACCACTGCAGAAACACGTTGTAGGCGTCCACTAATTGGGGGGGGGGGGGGGGGGGGGGGGGGGGGGGTTTCCTTCGAAGTCGGAATGAATCCCACTGAGATGCAAGGAACCAACAATCTGCATTTAAATAGGTCAGATCTATAAAACATATGTGCACATTAGGGATGTGGGGTGGGCAAAAAAAAAGAGGGGGGGGGGGGGGGCAGGACGTATCAGTCGAGTCAGCTTACTTAATAAGTAAACGCAAAGTGAGTTGCTTCAAACTGAAAGAATTAAACAGCTCACTTTTCTTTCTTTCTTCTGTCTGTCTGTCTGTCTGTCTGTCTGTCTGTCTGTCTGTCTGTCTGTCTGTCTGTCTGTCTGTCTGTCTGTCTGTCTGTCTGTCTGTCTGTCTGTCTGTCTGTCTGTCTGTCTGTCTGTCTGTCTGTCTGTCTGTCTGTCTGTCTGTCTGTCTGTCTGTCTGTGTGTCCGTCTGTGTGTGTGTCTGTCTGTGTGTGTGTGTGTGTGTGTGTGTGTGTGTGTGTGTGTAAGTAAGTATGTATGTATGTATGTATGTATGTATGTATGTATGTATGTATGTATGTATGTATGTATGTATGTATGTATGTATGTATGTATGTATGTATGTATGTATGTATGTATGTATGTATGTATGTATGTATGTATGTATGTATGTATGTATGTATGTATGTATGTATGTATGTAATGTATGTATGTATGTATGTATGTATGTATGTATGTATGTATGTATGTATGTATGTATGTATGTATGTATGTATGTATGTATGTATGTATGTATGTATGTATGTATGTATGTATGCATGCATGCATGCATGCATGCATGCATGCATGCATGCATGCATGCATGCATGCATGCATGCATGTATGTATGTATGTATGTATGTATGTATGTATGTATGTATGTATGTATGTATGTATGTATGTATGTATGTATGTATGTTCTTTATTATATCCATAACATGCATTGGTACTCTGAAAAATTAGTGCTTAGAAGGGCCGAATGTCAGACGGGCCTGCGTGCCCAAAATAAAGTTTGTTCGTTCGTTCGTTCGTTCTTCCAGAGATGGAAATACGTTGCAGAGAATATTCTTTCTTGAACTAATGCCACCTTCAAATATGATGTTCTTATCTCTGTGAGTCGGCTTTGTGGCTAAGTCGAAGCGAACGCCTCGTAATGCCGGGATGCCTAGTTCGATTCCAGCTGCGGGCCATGCGCCTTGTGTTGGTTTCGACAGTGGTATCAAGAAAGCTGACCGTCCAGAATGCAATGGCAAACTACTACACATAAATTTGCCTAGAAAAACCACACAACAGCCAGGGGCTGCTGGGGTTGGTTGTGCAACGTCCTGTAAAGGATACGCAACTAACGTCTTATCTCTCTAATGCCGGGGTGCCGGGTTCGATCCCAACTTTAGATGATTTGTTTTGGGTTAGGGTTTGACCGGGGTACCGAGAGCTGACCGTTCAGAAAGCAGTGGCAAACGACTGAATGCAACATTTGCCCTAAAGAGCACAACATCTAAAACTAGCTGGGGTTACACAACCCTCAAGAAAGCTGAATTTAATGGCGGGTTATCCTTATCAAACTCTGGACACTTACATAAGGACTAAGATTTCGCGCCGTTAAAATATAAAACAGTGCAGCGAAATAGTCTCGAGGCATTGTTTCAGTCTCGAACGCTAGAGGTTCCTGGTTCAATCCCCGGTAAGGGCTGGGATTTTTTTCACGTGGACTTGGGACTTCAAATAATTTCACCAGGTCTCTCGGTAGTGAGATCAAACGCCCGTGTGCACGTAAAAAAATCTCTTGGCAGTTGGAAATCTAAAAGAGTAGCCTAAAGGCGCTGTCCGGGCAAAATTTGCAGTTATAAACTTACTCACAGTATTTCAGGATCCTCGCCGGTGCCTTAGAACTTGTGCACTGTGCTGAGCTTCTTCGGACTCATTCTTGAGTTAGAAGAAATACGGAACACCTATGGGTTACTACCCGTGTGCCATGATGTTGATCCGTGTTCAACCAAAAAAAAAAAAAAATAGTCCTGGGGCTAATGATGGTATTTCTGTTCTCGTAGGACTGGTATGACTGCAGTGACTGGCTGTGCCAATCGTTACTCTCAATTCTTATTCCTGTCAATGCTGTTGACACACGACCCCTAAATCCGTGATCTCATTCTCTCTCTCTCTCTCTCTCTCTCTCTCTCTCTCTCTCTCTCTCTCTCTCTCTCTCTCCTCTCTCTCCTCTCTCCCCTCCCTATGTCCTCTCTCTTTCCTCTCTCTCTCCTCTCTCTCCTCTCTCTCTCCTCTCTCTATCCTCTCTCTCTCCTCTCTCCCCCTCTACTCTCTCTCCTTTCTCTCTCCTCTCTCTCTATCCTCTCTCCTCTCTCTCTCTCTCTCTCTCCTTCTCTCTGTCCTCTCTCTGTCCTCTCTCTCTCTCTGTCCTCTCTCTCTTCTCTCTCCTCTCTCTCTCCTCTCACTCTCTCTCTCTCTCTCTCTCTCTCTCTCTCTTCTCTCTCTTCTCTCTCTCCTCTCTCTCTCTCTCGCTCACTCCCTGAGGGCATTAATCAAGCATTATTCCCTGCAGCAATATCCCAATCGCTTGCTAATGTTAGGGGAAATCAAACACATTATCTGTTCATATCTAAACCATACCGACGAATATATCCAAAATTCACATAGTATTTCAATTATATTAATAATTAATTTCCTGATTAATATTTTATTCAAACAAGCAATCATCGGACGAACAAAACCTAGCAGAGAATCAGAGAACTTGTTTCTTTCGCAGCCTGTCCTGTTCCATTATTTGCGTTTCGCACGATCAAAACTGTGTCCTAAATGATTAAATTGTTTCTAATTTTGGTTTCAGCATTTCAAACCTGGCAAGTTGCAGAGACGGCAATAATAACGCTACAAACAGTGTTGCCACTTTGGTTGTTTTACATCCAGATGTAGATGTTTTCCCTTGCATTTAGATGGCGTTTTTGACGTTTAGATGGTAGATGTTTTTCTAGATGATTTTCATTTAAAGTGAATTTATCAAATCTAACCTAAGAAACAGGATGACATTTGACCTCTTAAATGCTATCTTGACAATAAAATTCGGCCTGATAAAAGTAGGAAAAGGCTTTTCCACTTATCAGCTCCCTGATTGGGTATTAAATGAAATTGGAACAGCTTAATTATACCAGTCATTTTGAATCTGAAGCTTCAACTTCATCATCCAAGCTAAGTTTATCCTGTGGCAGACTTCAGTAAAGATGAGGACATGATTCTATCATAGGGTAAGTCATATCAATTGCTATGTAATTTGTGAATCTTTCCATTTGGATGTTTTTTCTATATTTTTTTTCACGCAAATTAAGATGTTTTCAGATATTTTTTTTTGACTCCGCATTGGATGTTTTTTGTCAAAGAAAAGTGGCAACAATGGCAACAAAATGGCCGTTCATTGATTCAGCCGCTGCACGTTTTCTACTGCACGCCCGCATCGTTTACTGTGTTTGTCATTCGCTGACATTTGATATTTATCACGCGTTGACATTTTATTTTATAGTCGCTGTTATAACACCGATAATCTTTGGTCCCCGAAAATTATCGTTACTGCTAATTGTTATATTCTTTATGGCTGGGCAAGGTAACAATAATTATTGTGAATAAAAAAAAAAAAAAATATGGTAATGTAAATCGATTGTTTAACATGTTTCTTTTCCAGGGTTCAGTCGGCGTCAGTGGCTTAGGACCTGCGAAGGCGCTTCGTAATGTCGGGGTGCCGGGTTCGATCCCAGCTGAGGCGGCTTGTCTTGCGTTAATTTCAACAGTGGTACCGAGAGCTGGACAAACAGAAAGCAATGGCAAACTACTGAACGTAAAATTTGCCTAGAAAAACCACAACAGCCAAAAAAGGCTGTGGTTTGTTCTGTAACGTCCTGTAAAGGATACCCAACTACTTTTAACTGTCCAGGGATCGCCCTTACAAGAGCGATTAGCACAGTGTTGTAGTTTACAACTAGGCCGCGGTATCTAAGCCTATCGGCATCAAACATCCGATCGCAGCAACCTCTTAAAAAGTAGTAATTTATAACATGATTGTTAGGGGCCAGGGGGAAGAAAAAAGAGGCGAAAAAGGGGGTGTGGGGGTGGTAATTTCCTTAAAACAGATGGGATCTCGGTGGTGAAGTGGTTAGCTCGTTTGCATATCGCTCCAACAGTTTTGGGATTGCTTTCAGACCAGTGTCGAAGCATGATCAGTTCGCAGGCAGTGATTACAGTGAAGAAGGTATCACCTGATAACTTTCTCCTCGTCGCTTCGCTGTTTAAAGTATGCGTGCGCAACCAGTACCGTAGTACTAATAACTGGTAGCTCTCATACGTTACTATCTCTTCATGAGTCCGTGCAGAAAACCCGGTTCCTTCAGGACCAGACCCCGCGACCTTCCGATCGGAAGTCGAGCTTCTAGCCGCTACACCACGGTGATTTCTTGGGCATATTAGGCTACTCCTACCAGTCAGCATTCGATGGGTGAGGTGGTTAACATCACGCCGACCACCTTTACTTCCCAGGACTGTTACTAGTACCCATTTAGGGCTGGGTCGATTTGGGAGTTAAAGTCGTTTTTCAGAACAATGTCCCGCTCCGGAACCAAACCCACGACCTTCTGATCTGCAGAAGAGTGTCTAGCCACTACACCACGGTCACCCAAAATACTTATAACACATACGCACACATACGTGCGCACGCGCGCACGCACACACACACACAGACAGGACAGACATGACATGACAGGACAGGACAGACAGACAGACAGACAGACATATACAAACACGCACACATATGGGTCCCGGAACACACTCGGGGAACTTTCTAGAACAACTCGTGGTATATATTTCTAGACTAAGTTGACCCAGGAGCCTAGGTCGATAAAATGGAGCACTAGCCCGGATGTGAACTTTGACCTGTGACCACCATGTTGGCAGAAGAGCTTCTGGCTGCTTTCAAATTTGTAGAAGAAATTTGAATAGAACAGGTCGATTCCTGAATTAATATATGGTCAGTGACAGAGCTTCAAGTGTCACATCGGCGACCAGGTCGCCTATTGGCTCGCCGGTAGACGACTTCGCCGCCGGTCGAGACAATGTTTGGGTCTGTCTTCTTTGATCGCATCAACACTGCTGGAGTCATTTCAGGGCTTTTGGTGGCGTGCAGTGCTAAGCCATTTTTATGTGGCGCACATAACTTGGTCACAACTGTAACCTTAAGCTTCTCTTTCGGGGATGCTGGTTGAAAGTTGACGATTTTTGTTTCCAGCAAAGCACTGATCGACGTTCCAAGAGAATCATGGACTTTCGGATGATAAGTAAACAATTATTTGGAAGCGGCTGCGATATGTTATGCGTTATGCTGATGACACAGTCTTGATAGCAACAAGTCAGAAAGAACTACAGGAACGGATCGACATTGTGGTGTTAAAAAGTGGAGAATGGGCCTCAGTTTGAATAATGGGAAGACAGAAGTAATGGTGGCATCAAAGAAACGAATTATTCCTAAATGTGTAATAAAATTCGATGGTTTTATTTTAGGACAAGAACAGAAATTTAAGTATCTGGGCACATGTATAACATCAGATGGAAGATGCATAACTGAGATAAGAAACAGATTAGGGCAGGCAAAAACTGCATTATATAAAATGAAGAACATCTTGTGCAATATATCCTTCTCATTGAGAGTTAGAAAAATAATTCTTACTTGCTATATACATCCAGTTTTAACAAATGGCTGTGAATCCTGGACAATCGGTAGGCAGGTTAAACAATTTCTTGAGGCCTCGGAGATGTGGTTTTACAGAAGAATGCTTAGAATACCCTGGACAGCCAAAAAGAACAACCAAGAGGTTTTAAAAGAGGCGGAAGTCCGAAGACAACTTATCACAGGCATCAGAGGGAGACAGTCATCATTTTTCGGCCATGTTATGAGAAGAGGGTAAATAGAACATGTTGTGACCACTGGAAAGATCTGTGGAAGGAGGGATTGAAGAAGACAACGAGAAAAGATTCTTGACAGTCTTGTTGCATGGCATGGAGGTGTGTCGGCACACATGCTGCAGGAGATCGTTGGTTATGAAGAGGCATGATCGCCCACGCTTTTCGGCAAGGCACCTGATGATGATGAGATATGTTGTAGACGAATGATGAGAATACCTAGGACATATACAAAGATTCCCCAAGACGTGTTTAAAAAACAAAACTGACTGCCAACATCAAAAGGAGACAACCTACATTCTTTGATCATGTCATAAAAAGGAAATAAAATCTGGAATACTTCCAGACAGTGGGGAGGTTGGAAGGAAAAGAGGTAGTGTGAGACTATGAGAGAAGAAGCGAGACAGTTTAAAATCCATGGCATGGAAGATCATCTGTGTCAGAACTGATTGAAAGTACATGGGACGAAAGGTTGGGGATAGACATGACTACCAACGCCACGGCATGGACTAGAGAAGATTATCTGTGTCAGAACTGATTAAAAGCACAGGCGACAGAAGGCTGAGGATAGACATGACTACCAATGCCAGGGTACGGACTACAGAAGATCATTTGTTTCAGAACTGAATTAAAAGCACAGGTGACAGAAGGCTGTGGATAGACATGACTACCAACGCCACGGCATGGACTACAGAAGATTATCTGTGACCGAACTGATTAAAAGCACAGGTGACAGAAGGCTGTGGATAGACATGACTACCAACGCCACGGCATGGACTACAGAAGCTCATCTGTGACAGAACTGATTAAAAGTACATGGGACGAAAGGTTGTGGATAGACATGACTACCAACGCCACGGTACGGACTACAGAAGATCATTTGTTTCAGAACTGATTAAAAGTACAAGCGACAGAAGGTTGTGGATAGACATGACTACCAACGCCACGGTACGGACTACAGAAAATCATGTGTGTCAGAACTTATTAAACGCACAGGCGACAGAAGGCTGTGGATAGACATGACTACCAACGCCACGGCATGGACTACAGAAGATTATCTGTGTCAGAACTGGTTAAAAGCACAGGCGACAGAAGGCTGTGGATAGACATGACTACCAATGCCACGGCATGGACTACAGAAGATTATCTGTGTCTGAACTGATTGAAAGTACATGCGAGAGAAGGTTGTGGATAGACATGACTACCAACGCCACGGCATGGACTACAGAAGATTATCTGTGACCGAACTGATTAAAAGCACAGGTGACAGAAGGCTGTGGATAGACATGACTACCAATGCCACGGCATGGACTACAGAAGCTCATCTGTGTCAGAACTGATTGAAAGTACATGGGACGAAAGGTTGTGGATAGACATGACTACCAACGCCACGGTACGGACTACAGAAGATCATTTGTTTCAGAACTGATTAAAAGTGCATGCGACAGAAGGCTGTGGATAGACATGACTACTAACGCCACGGCATGGACTACAGAAGATTATCTGTGTCAGAACTGATTGAAAGTATATGCGACAGAAGGTTGTAAATAGACATGACTACCAACGCCACGGCATGGACTATAAAAAGAAGACAAGTTGATTCACTGAGGAAGATTTGAGCCCAGAATCAACGGCTTGGCAGGTAAGTGAACTACCCATCGCCCTAGTAAATGCCACACTTTTTACGGCTGCCTTATGCATTTAATGCGTGTGCATGTTATTGTCCTTGCCGAGACTGCAGCATATTTCATTTTCCCCCACAAGGGACAAAGACGGGCAGTCTGTGTTGTTCCCTTTGGCACCGGAAAACACCAACTATAAGGTAAATGTTTGTCCTTAAATAGAAACTGCGATTAACTGGTGACTGACTAGTAATGTAAGTAGGAACTAACAAACTTTATTTTCAAGAGGTTTCAAATTGGGCAGGCATGCCCCGTCTCACATTCGGCCCTTCCAAATTCCCATGCAGAGTGATACCTCGGTTTACGTTTAACTTGGTATACGTCATCTTTAGACGCGAAAACGTTTGCTCGGTATACGACCTCTGTTGGGAATAAGATTTTATATGGATAAATAGTAATCAGGACATCACGCGCTTTCTTCACCTTTCTCGAGACAAAGTCACAAAAGATGTCAATAACTTTGCAGAAAAGTATCGCCCAACAATCCCCCCCCCCCCCCCCCCCAACTCCCTCTTTTTTTTTTTTGCACCATTGCCCTTTTTTTCCCCCCAGAAAAGGCCGTGATAGAATGGTCTGGAATAAAAAGACGATGTCACATTTCCGAAACGTTATGAGTTCATTGGGCAGATTTTAGTGAAAACAAACCTGATGAACCTCAGCCAGGTCAAAGAAAGACGAAAAACACCAGAATTTCAGATTCCTGGAGTTTTATTGAAAGGGGACTCTCCTTCTGATTAACATGCCATCCCCTTTCCCTACTACCATCCTAGAAAATATTCATCTCTTCTAACAAAGGTAAAAGAAAGTTAAATTTCATTTATTTCATGTATTAGATTTTGTATTTATGTGCTTTTGTATAAGGTAATATATAAATTATTTAATCCGACAAACAATGTATAATATGCCAAAAACAAAAAAAAAAGATTGTTTCCTCTCTAAAACGGATTAACCATTCTTCCTTTATTCATTATTAGCAAATATGTTTGGTATGCTTAAAAGTAAAGTAAAGATCCATTTTCACGCCTTTAGGCGCATCGGACATATGAGAAGAGCGCCCATATTTGTACAGACCAATCGGCACTAGGTGGGTAATGTGGTCAGCATTAGGCCGGCTGTCTTTACTTCCCCAAGACATACATCCTGGTACCGATTTTAGGCTGGATCGACCTGCGACGCGCTATACCATGAACAAAATTCACGCAGCCAGCAGTGGGTTTCGATCGCGGTACGTTGGAATTACGAGTCGGACTTGCAACACCTAAGCCACGGACGTCGCTTTGGTATTTGTACTGTTGATGTTCTCTTTACGAAGTGTCACATCAAAACAAGCATTATTAACTTATGCGTACTTTTACTAAACAGTTTTTACAGTTAGTAGTTTGCCACTGCTTTCTTAACGATACGGCGTGCGTCTTCTTTCTTCTTCTTTAGCCCCTTCTATCCCCAAGAGTCGGGAGCTTGTCATGTCCTTTCAGGACAGCTTAACTGCTTTTGGCCCAACCTGGCCCAATGTGGCTCGATGCAGATTGCGGCAACTGCTTTGACAGGCCGGCTAAACCATGTGAGGGTAGCTGAACGGTCTAATAGACTTCGGTGAGTTCAGATCTGCCTGTCCTAGCAAGCAAAGAATGGACTCGGCTGAATGTATGGAGGAAGCCAATACTTGGTTCAAGGGACCTGATGGCAGCTACCAGCAACCCGCTGTGGAGCACAAAGAGCACGATGAGACACGTCGAACACCCTAGTCATCCACTGCACTTGACTTCATCTCCAGCCGTCTCGACTTGTCCTGCCACTGGATTCAGATGGATATGGACGAGAGAGTGAGGTCGACGAAATTGCGCAACTCTTCCTTTCTTTAATCGAGTTCATCGCCCTAATAACTTTTTCGTATATTTTAAACCAAACTGAAGGTTTACAGAGCTGCAGTGATGCTTGTGAAAAGTGGACTGTATATAGACGTCAGGCAACAAAACTCAATCACTTCCATACAGTCTGTCTGAGAAAGACACTGAACATTAAGTGGCAAGACATGGTATCGGACTCTGTCATACTGGACAGGTCTGGCATTCCCAGCATCGATACCATCCTGATGCAGCCACGGATTCGATGTGCTGGCCATACTGTTCTAATGCCTAACCATCGGCTCCCAAAAATAAACTTCTATGGTGAAATGCATGAAGGTCGACGTTCTCATGAGGACCAGAAAAAAAGCACTTCAAGGACACACTAAAGGCATCATTGAAAGCCTTCAGTATAAACCCTGAAACCTGGGAGGCTGCAACGCATTACCGGACTTTATGGCGCACGTATATCCGAAATAGTGCAACGATATGCGAGGCATCTAGAACAAGGGCAGCTCAGCAGCAAAGACAGGCCAATAAGAACTGTCAAACAAGCCTTTTGTCTAAAGACAATGTGCCCTGCCCTCATTGTCCTAGACTCTTCCGGGCACTTATTGGAGTTATTAGTCAGCCCCCGACTCAAAAACGTTCAACTGTGGTTTCATGACGGATGAAAGAAAGGGTAGTCATCATTACTTGTGATGGGCGAACGAACGACAGAACAAATGCCCTTAACCAACGCATGCCAAATCGTAATATCCTTCGCTGTTGCATGCAGCTAACCCATTGTCCTCCCTATCTTTTTACCCTTCCTCTTTAGTTCCATTCTACATGTCCATGTTCGGAACTTTCTCTTGTTTGGCAGGATATTTCGTGTTTCTCTGTTTGGATTTTCCATGACTGGTTAGCTGTGGGGGCTATTGTTTTGACAGGATGAGGTAGCCAACTTCAAATTGAACCCTACCCTTCGTCGCCTCTTACAATATACTTGCAGCGTTACTATTCTTCACTTGTTTTCAGGGCCCTTACTGGCGATACGATGCTCACAATATTTTCAAAAACACTTCAAAGCGGTTTTGAATTAGGCAGACTACTAGGAAACAAGCTATGCTGCTTCTTCAATGGCTTTGACTGAATTGTATCCACTGTTAACCACTGGAATATTTCCTAGTGTCCAAGTCTACCTTGTACCACAACACACCTACGACTGGGGAAAAAGCCGAGATGCAAGCAAACGTCGCTTCAGAGGTCCCTGGTAGTAAGTTGCCTTTCGATATCATCCCTTTGGCTGCATTCTAGTCATACTCTTGGGGAAGCAATATTTCGTTATTTTGAAGCCCCACCCTGGTTCTTGCTAGGGGACCGCAATATAGCCCGGCCATAAATATGGTCTAATGGCTGAACACGGTTTCCGGGACTTCTCCACGGGTGATCCTCATCCACATGGTGGCACTTTGTGTCACCGGGTGTTTATCGCTTGTGTGATGTCCTAGTGGGGTAAAATCTACAACTACATTATTCCTTTTGCAAGGAGCTGTGCTGGGAAACTAGAGAAGGCATACCAGTTGACGGGTCTGCACCACTTTGTGGCATATTGATGTATGTCATTTCATATCTTTTTCTACTCGGCCTTCACCGGCTGTAAACTCCGACGGAAAAATCTGGTTGTTCGTCCACCTCTTGACTTTTTACATGTCCCAAAACCTGAGTATTGCGTGCGCATCAGTTCTACAGATCTGACTTATTTGTGTGCAAACTGTTGTTTTCTTGCCTCTTAGGCAGATGCACTCCGATTTCGAAGGAAACCCTAAGCTAGTCGACTCGTACGACATGCTTGCGGGGGAGGCAGTGTTTCTGTATTTTTTTTTTTACACAATGGGTCAATCCATATATAAGAGGGTCATTTGTTAGCAAGTTAACAGTAAATAAAGTATAAAGTAAAGGCCCCTTTTCCACGCCTTCAGGCGCTCTGGGCATATAGGGCTAGACTTCTATGTTATAGACCAATCGGTACTTGGTGGGTGATGTAGTGACAGTTACGCGGTGGGAGGGGGAAAAGGGTGGGGTGGGGGGGGGGGGGAGTCAATAGTGCAGAGGCACAAATAGATCAAGACGGCCTGAATAGAATAGTGCAGCAGGAGTGTGCAGGTTTTTTGGTCGACACTGGCAAAAGGCGAGACGTACATACACTCAAAGTACAACTGGTACTATCGGAATTGGAAATCTGCATTAACTGCTGAAAATGGGGATGGGGCGCTTTTGGGAATGATCCGACTGCTTAGAACCTGAGAAATAGGCTTTCTGCTTCCGTAACCTAATGTCTTTCTCGTGAATAGCCTGTAACGCTTTAAAGAGTATCTTTCAATCAAAAACGTACATTATTCGAATATTTTGGAATATATTATTCGAATAGAGCAGGGGTTCTCAAACTTGTTTACCCGCGGCACCCTGATCAGGCTACATATCGCGGTACAGCTACCCTTTTAGCGGTTGAATACTTAAGAAAAGAAGAAGAATAAGAAATACTGTGTAAATTAAATAACTTTTTGTCTTTAATGCGATGAGGGAAACTGGATACATTCTTTCTAATTGCTGCGGCACCCCTGGCATACGCTCGCGGGACTCAAGGTGCCGCGGCACCCAGTTTGAGAACCGCTTTAAAAAAGAAAGTACATAGACAGGTCGTTTCCACTTTACGATACGTCCACCCACACCACCTCCTTTTTTCAATGTTGAATATCTTTCAGAACCTCCATACACACCTCTTGGCATATTTTTTCAACGGTAATGAATTCTCTATCTGTTCTACTGCACTGTCCATTTGATACCATACAGTCTTCACAACGCTTGCTGTATCATAAAGTAGCTCATTGTTAAGAGGAGCGACAGCAGCTAGCCTATCAATGTGCTCGTTACCTCGTACACCCGAACTTCCTGGCCAGAAAATCCACAGTATGCTCCTGATCAAGGTCTTGTCAAGTGAAGGAAGCAACTCAGCGCACGGGACGCCAGTTTCTATTTTCCGATGCATGATCTGTGAGTCGGTTACAATTACAACAAGTCTGGCTGTGCTGTTGTAAAGCCACCAGAAAGCTGTCGTTACTGCCTCAACCTGCATTCTCATTAACTTTACACGGATCGCCTTTACTTGCCACAACAAGTAAAGTTGTGTGTGTGTATGTGTATGTATGTGTAAAAAAAGTGTAAAGTCGGGAAATGTGAACCAGCGTCATTGCACACGTTTATAAACCATAAGTGCTCTGCCACTAGTACGGACAGCTGATAACAATTGTCCACCTGTGTCGCCATCAGCACGTAACTGTGTGGCTACAGCGACGTGCCTCCATTTACCCCAGAGTATCACTCTGGTACCCATTTCCTAGAGGCAGGGTGAACCGCGGGAGCCCCCCGGTTTCGAACACCGACTGTGGGCTGCAGCGAGTCGCAGTTGTATTTGAAGGCGAACCTCTTATCGACTGCACTAACGCGGCCCCCATGTATATGTGTGTATTGTGTGTTTATTTATGTATATAAGTGTTTGTATATGTGGTTATGTTTATGTGTATGTATTCATGCGTATAGGTGTATATATGTGTGTATATGTGTGTATGGGAATGTGGGTGAGCATTACGCAAACCTTCCCAAACAGAGCTATCCCTATCCATTTACACACTAAGTCGCTTTTCATTCACAGTTTCTAAGGCTGGTCGACTTTGCTGAAGGTTATGGGTGTGTCCCGCTCTATTGTTTGATTTCTGTGTTGTCTTCCATTTATGTTTTTATTCCGAGAAAGAAATGTCTGCGACATAGGTTGCAGCACTCTCGTAGGAGTGTTGTGTTAGGGCCAGTGCTCTGTGTTTTTGGAGCTTTAAAAGCACTGGCTTGCTGAAATATACAACACGCGATATCAACGGTATCGCGGAACACCCCGTTAATTTATGCGAAGGTGACTAGGCTCAGGAACTACCAATCAAAAGTGTGTCCATAGGCGGGGCTAACTCTGTTTGATGAGATTTGCGTTACGTTTACCGTGAATGTATGTATGCGTGCACATGTGTGTAAGTGTACTTACATTTGTGTAGTATATATTTGTATGTGTGTCTGTTTGAGAGAGAGAGAGAGAGAGAGAGAGAGAGAGAGAGAGAGAGAGAGAGAGAGAGAGAGAGAGAGAGAGAGAGAGAGAGATTTAGTGCATGTTTTTCGTTCCCTTCTTGGTTACATTTTATGTGTTAATACGAGGAGGGTGTGTTTATTACTTATGTATCTGTCATCGCTGAGTCTCCATGAATATCTTTCAAATCATTTCTCATGTTTTGTCAACGTGGTTACCACCTGCTCCCTGGCACATGATTTCTCATTAATGTTCAAACATGCCAGCTTGCCCATTTATTATAAGTTCGATATTCTTCAATAATAGTTTTGGCAACAAAATCATCTTAACCCTCACTTGTCCAACAAGGCACGAACCTGTTAGTTCAAGCCATTCGAACGGCGTCAATATATTATTCTATACAATTAACTTCTGTAGTATCAAATCTCTAGGAGCTCCATTGACAAAATATAAAGAAATCTGACTTTCTGGTACATATTTCATTAAACATGGAAGGTAACAGAAAAGATCAATACAAAACTTCAACATAAAAATAAATCAATAACATAAAATACGCACTGACTTTTACACGAAGATTTGAAACTACGGAATAGTGTCAAATATATCCAGAGTTTGAAAGACGGGATAATATTTCAATTTCACTGTCAAGAAATAACATAGTTTCTGGAAAGATTCACGCTGCAAACATTTCTTAGCACTTTGGGATCAAAAAGTATTAATGCTTTTGTGGAAAAAGTCTAGTCCATTATATGGGTTTCTTTATTCGAATTTTTAATTATTGATTTGAATTGACTTAGTTTTATTTGGGAGAAATCTGTCTGGGTTACTTTAGTTAAAAGCTTTGCTGTCTTGCCTTTTGAAATTTCTAGTTAAACATCGTGTTGTTTTTAGCACTCCGTTCAATGACAGCTCTTATCTAAAATTATCGCCCGGCTCGCTGGCGTAGTTGGCTAAACCGGACTGCGCGGTGACCGGGTGACGATATCCTTGTGGTCCGGGTTCACGCCCTGGGATAGGCAGAAAAGCCACATTTCTCCCAGATTTACGGTATTTATTATGGAATTTTGGCCGAAGAGTTGCGATATCCGAGCCTAAGGGTTAACAACTCATGGCTTCTGAATACCGAAAAAAAAAATTCTAAAATTATCGCAGGTTAATCATTGTTTTAGCAGAATCTCTTACGTTGGTTTCGACAGTGGTACTGAGAGCTGACCATGCAGAGAGTAATGGCAAACTAAAGATTTAGTCGCGTATCCTTTGCAGAAACAACCCCAGCATTTTTGCTGTAGTGGTTTTTCTAGATAAAATTTACGTTAAGTAGTTTGCCATTGCTGCTGAAGGGCCAGCTCTCGGTACCATTATTGAAACCAGCGCAAGACAAATCGTCCGCAGCAGGGATCGAACCCGGCACCCCGGCATTACGAAGCGCGTTCGCAAAGCCTAAGCCACAGACGCAAATGGCAAACTACTGAAAGTAAAATTTCCCTAGAAAAACCACAAAAGCCAAACAATAGATGGGGCTGATTCTGCAACGTCCGGTAAAGAATACCCAACTAACTTTAGTTTGATTTAGTTTATTTTGTTGTTACATGAAAGCCTAACGCATAGGGACCGTATGCTAATCTGTGTACTTCAAGCCACTTGCCATGTTTGTTTAGTTGTTTGTTTTAGTATCCAGAAGCCATGAGTTGTTAACCCCTAGGCTCGGTACTATCGATATCGCAACCCTTTGGGCTTGATTCCATGATAAATACCGTAAATTTGGGAGAAATTTGGCTATTCTGCCTACCCCCGGGAGTGAACCCGGACCACAAGGAGTTCGTCACCTGATCACCACGCAATCCGGTTTAGCCAACTACGCTAGCGAGCCGGGCAGCCACTTGCCATAAGTAAAGGTTACATTTCTTTGAGTGGTTGCCCTAGGAGACCCAGCTCACTAGCTGGCCAAGGGCCCATAATGCTGTTAGGAAGGATTCCCCACTCCCTAAAAATGAGGCCCTGGGGAACACACGGTGGGGGGGGGGGGGGGGGGGGGGGGGTAAAATGCAATGGAAAATAATATCTATATCCGCGAGTATATCAGCACCTGTTATCAATAGCAAAGTAGCCTGATATTAGAAATATTACTTCAACATACTTTAAAAAGTCAACAGTGTTTGAATACGGTGATATAAAATGGCTGTTAACGAAACAATTTTAGAAGAAACACGGATATCACAAATGCTGTCCACATAAAACATGCCTTTTTGATTGCTTATCTGTCTGACTTCTAGGATTTAAATGTTTGATTGTATGGGGGAGGATTTATGACCTTCCATATTGCAATCAGTTAAAGCGCTAAGTAGAAACTGTGTTGTTTCAAAAAAAATTTGATACATAGACAATAAGCAGACAAGTTGAAAAACATTTACATGAAGCAGAGATGTGGATATCTGAAAAAAAAATTAAAAAGATATCACGGACTGATTAAAAAAACAAACAACGAGTAAATTTATCTTGAGACAGATCCACAAGTTGCGTATCCTTTACAGGACGTTGCAGAACCAGCCCCAGCAGCCCCTGGCTGTTGTGTGGTTTCTCTAGGCAAATTTACGTCCAGCAATTAGCCATTGCCGCTGGACGGTCGGCCCCCTGATTTCACTGTCGAAACCAACGCAAGGCGCATCGCCCGCAGCTGAGATCGAACCCGGCACTCCGGCATTACGAAGCGTTCGCATCGACTTAGCCACAGAGATGAGATAAAAGTCTAAAAACCAGATTGAAAATATTATTCGATGTAGACAGACGGTGTTTCTCGGGTATGGTATCAGACTGAAAACATTATCAGATGTAGACAGTCGGGGTTTCTCGGGTATGTTACCAGATTGAAAACATTATTATATGTAGACAGTCGGGGTTTCTCGGGTATGTTACCAGATTGAAAACATTATTAGATGTAGACAGTCGGGGTTTCTCGGGTATGTTATGAGAAGCTATAGACTCGATAATTTGGTAACGAGTAGCAAGGTTTATAGAAAGAGAGCAAGAGGATACTGATAGATGAATATATGGATGGCTTAGCAGCACTGGCTGAGGCCAGAGAGTAACACTGACCTTATCCATGATTCTGGCGATCGTAAGCATCGCTTTAGAGATCACGGGTAGTTGGCGTCTTTCGGATATTTTCTCTAGGCCTGCTGGTGTGTTGGGAAACGAGTAGGCAGATTGATTGACCGGTTCCGCACCACTTGGTGGTGAACGGACGTATGACAAGCTAGATGTTGAAAGCGAGGCAACAGCGAGAAGGGACAAATAGATCACTACGGACTGAGTAGAATGGCGCTACAAGGAATTCTCGCCGACGTGCAACACTCAAGAGAAAGTCGGATGTTAAATCAGTTACTGGTATCAACTGGAACTCTTCGCTTGCTTCTGAAGATGGGGACGAGCGCTTATGGTGGTGTACCGAGTGCTATGTTTTCGATTCTAAATTCAACATACAACAAGGTACACGAGCGAAGGACGTTTGACCCTGGCACATTATTCAATACAACGAAAATGTGAACACTGCGAAAACAATTTAAACAACAGACATTGTAAAACTAATACAAAAAACTATATGTGAACTTAGCTAATGGAATAGAACATTTAATTATATGTGTCCGAAAACAACAATAAAGATGAAAACATTGAAAATGTCACAAACTTTGAACTTTTAGGCTCTATAATAAATCGCAATGAAGACTGCTCGACAGAAGTCAAAAGGAGGATGGCCATAGCAATACAAAGATTAAACAAGCATTAAAAGCCGTTGATTAAGCACCAGCAAGGAAATCAAAGTTAAAATTTTTCTTCCCTCTAGCAACTTGCGGATACGAGTCTTGGACCATATCCCAGTCGTTAAGAAAACACAACAGGGTCTTTTGAGCTGCAACGCTATATAAATATTCTCAGAACACCACGGATAAAGAAGACAAGAAATACCGTCATTTTACTCCGAAGCTTCAAATATTTTGGTCGTGCAAGTACCACGGCGTTTTGGAAACAAATAATATAGTGCATTGTAACAGGAAGGAGGGGCAGGGGCCGACCAACACGAAGATGGGGGGCAGGATAAAAGTGACTCCTTGAGTATAAAAGTACAGGTGGCGGGAGAGCTGACGAGAGACTGAGTTTCTTTCAAGCAGGCCGTGATGAGAGCGACGTTCTTCAAAGAAGCTGCTAAATGGTGATAATAATGAGCTGAGTTGGGGTAAGACGCCATAACTCTTTGGGCACCTACATGAGCGCTCCGTTCTTATCTGACAGGGCAGAACTACAATCTAGATGATAGCATCATCATCCTGTACCACTACGTGTCGTTGGGTCACCAGTTTCTGTTGACTGTCTGATCAGCTCTCTCCACCTTTAGCGGTCAGTTGCGATGGACTTCATGGTTGCATGCCTGAGGCCGGGCCAGTCAGTCAGGTTCTGTAACCAGGTCTTTCTTGGTCTGCCTCTTCTCCTCTTTCCCTCTACTGAGTCCTGCAGTATTGTTTTTGAAAGGCCGTTGGATCTTATTACATGTCCATACCATTGCATTTTTCACCTTTTCACTGTAGTTAAAAGAGGTTCATAGTTGCCAATGTGCTGTATAATTTTATGGCGAACCTCTTCGTTTGTAATGTGGTCTCTGTATGATATGCCAAGAATTTTTCTGAAACGTTACATTTGCAATGCTTGTATCTTGCTTTCAGGTTCAGCTGTTAAAGTCCACGTTTCACAACCATATGTACATGTACTGATAGCTAGTGCTCTGAGCAGTCAAATCTTAGTTTTGCATGAAATTTTTTTAGATTTCCATAATGTTAACTGCTTGGCAAGGATTGATGTTGTCTGGGCATGATTGTATAGACATGATTTCTGGTCTTGACCCCAAGTCACTTAAAACGGATTTATAATATTTGAAATAAGCCACTTGTTCTAATTTGTGCCCTTTAACGTAGATTGGTGAGATTCTGCTTGCTGGATTATTAGTTAATGTCATCTGCGAACCTTAAGTTTGTTAGAGTTCGACCTCCTATACTAACTGTTCCATGATGTTGTTGATACCAGATGATATCAGCAGCAGTTTTATTGTATGTCCACCTTGCCTTCCCCCTGAATGTTGACTGTCTGTATAAATAAAATACTCATAAATAATATCAGTAACAGGTAAGCTGTCGGCGTCTGTGGCTTAGGCGTTGTGAACGCGCTTCGTAATGCCAGGGTCCCGGATTCGATTCCAGCTGCGGGCCCTGCGCCTTGCCTTGGTTTCGACAGTGGTATCGAGAAGCCGACAGTCCAGAAAGCAGTGACAAACTACTGGACGTAAATTTGCCTTAAAAAAACACAACAGCCAAAAAATGCTGGGGTTGGTTCTGCAATGTCCTGTAAAGGATACGCTAATTTAACTTTCAACAGGTAAGATCGTGTAAACATAAGTGAAATTAATTTTTTTTTAAAGTAAAGGCCTCTTTTTCACGCTTCTATTCATCTTAGAGGTCTCCTATATGGTGAATTGGTAACTGGGAATAGACCTACAGGAAGGCCAAAGCTGCGCTATCCAAGACACTATGCAGACGAAAATGAAAGACGGACTGTCCTTTTTTAAAGAAACCGAACACAACGGCTTGGAAAGGAAAAA
>CAJHNH020003044.1:0-53073 GCA_905116865.2 Candidula unifasciata
AACTGTCTGGAGTGAAAAAGGTTCTAAGTTTACGAACCTGTTTGGAGTTCAAGGTGTTTAAGTAGCAACTTTCTTGGAAGTGAAAGAGGTTTGAGTTACAACTGTTTGGAGTTCAAGGGTTAAGTAGCAACTGTTCTGGAGTGAAAAAGTTTAAGTTACAACTGTTTGGAGTGCGAGGGGTTTAAGTAGCAACTGTTCTGGGTGAAAGAGGTTTTTAAGTTACAACTGTTTGGAGTTCAAGGGGTTTAAGTAGCAACTGTCTGGAGTGAAAAAGGTTTAAGTTACAACTGTCTGGAGTGCGAGGGGTTTAAGTAGCAACTTTCTGGAGTGAAAAAGGTTTAAGTTACAAACTGTTTGGAGTTCAAGGGGTTTAAGTAGAAAAAGGTTTAAGTTACAAACTGTTGGGAGTTCAGGGGGAGTGCCAAGGTTCTGAAGTGAACGAGGTTTAACTGTTTGGAGTTCAAGGGGTTTAAGTAGCAACTTTCTGGAAGTGAAAGAGGTGTTTAAGTTACAACTGTTTGGAGTTCAAGGGGTTTAAGTAGTCAACTTTCTGAAGTGAAAAAGGTTGTTTAAGTTACAACTGTGGAGTGCAACGGGGTTTAAGTATGTGATAACTTTCTGAATTTAAGGTTTAAGTTAAACTGTTTGGAGTTCAAGGGGTTTAAGTAGCAACTTTCTGAAGTGAAAAGAGTTTAAGTTACAACTGTTTGGAGTTCAAGGGGTTTAAGTAGCAACTTTCATGAAAGTGAAAGAGGTTTAAGTTACAACTGTTTGGAGTTCAAAGGGTTTAAGTAGCAACTTTCTGGAGTGAAAAAGGTTTTTAAGTTACAACTGTTTGGAGTTCAAGGAGGTTTAAGTAGCAACTTTCTGAAGTGAAAAAGGTTTAAGTTACAACTGTTTTGGAGTTCAAGGGTTTTTAAGTAGCAACTTTCTGAAGTGAAAAAGGTTTAAGTTACAAACTTGTTTGGAGTTCAAGGGGTTTAAGTAGCAACTTTCTGAAGTGAAAAAGGTTTAAGTTACACTGTTCTGGAGTGCGAGGGTTTTAAGTAGCAACTGTCTGGAGTGAAAAAGGTTTAAGTTACAACTGTTTGGAGTTTCAAGGGTTTAAGTAGCAACTTTCTGGATGTGAAAAGAGGTTTAAGTTACAACTGTTTGGAGTTCAAGGGGTTTAAGTAGCAACTTTCTGAAGTGAAAGAGGTTTAAGTTACAACTGTTTGGAGTTCAAGGGGTTTAAGTAGCAACTTTCTGAAGTGAAAAAGGTTTAAGTTACAACTGTTTGGAGTTCAAGGGGTTTAAGTAGCAACTTTCTGAAGTGAAAGAGGTTTAAGTTACAACTGTTTGGAGTTCAAGGGGTTTAAGTAGCAACTTTCTGGAGTGAAAAAGGTTTAAGTTACAACTGTTTGGAGTTCAAGGGGTTTAAGTAGCAACTTTCTGGAGTGAAAAGGGTTTAAGTTACAACTGTTTGGAGTTCAAGGGGTTCAAGTAGCAACTTTCTGAAGTTAAAGAGGTTTAAGTTACAGCTGCTTGGAGTTCAAGGGGTTTAAGTAGCAACTGACTGGGGTGAAAGAGGTTTAAGTTACAACTGTTTGGAGTTCAAGAGGTTTAAGTAGCAACTTTCTGGAGTGAAAAAAGTTTAAGTTACAACTGTTTGGAGTTCAAGGGGTTTAAGTAGCAACTTTCTGAAGTGAAAAAGGTTTAAGTTACACTGTCTGGAGTTTGGAGTTCAAGGGGTTCTTAGTGAAAAAGCAACTGTCTGGGAGTTCAAGAGGTTTAAGTAGCAACTTTCTGGAGTGAAAAAGGTTTAAGTTACAACTGTTTGGAGTTCAAGGGGTTTAAGTAGCAACTTTCTGAAGTGAAAAAGGTTTAAGTTACAACTGTTTGGAGTTCAAGGGGTTTAAGTAGCAACTGTCTGGAGTGAAAAAGGTTTAAGTTACAACTGTTTGGAGTGCGAGGGGTTTAAGTAGCAACTGTCTGGGGTGAAAGAGGTTTAAGTTACAACTGTTTGGAGTTCAAGGGGTTTAAGTAGCAACTTTCTGGAGTGAAAGAGGTTTAAGTTACAACTGTCTGGAGTGCGAGGGGTTTAAGTAGCAACTTTCTAGAGTGAAAAAGGTTTAAGTTACAACTGTTTGGAGTTCAAGGGGTTTAAGTAGCAACTTTCTGAAGTGAAAGAGGTTGAAGTTACAACTGTTTGGAGTTCAAGGGGTTTAAGTAGCAACTTTCTGAAGTGAAAGAGGTTTAAGTTACAACTGTTTTTGGAGTTCACTGTTTGGAGTTTCAGGGGTTTAAGTGTAGCAACTTTCTGAAGTAAGTGAAAGAGGTTTAGTTCAACTGTGTACAACTGTTTGGAGTTCAAGGGGTTTTAAGTAGCAACTGTCTGGGGTGAAAAAGGTTTAAGTTACAACTGTTTGGAGTTCAAGGGGTTTAAGTAGCAACTTTCTGAAGTGAAAGATGAAATGTGGAAAGAGGTTTTTGAAAAAGTTTTACAACTGTTTGGAGTTCAAGGGGTTTTACGTAGCAACTTTCTGGAAGTGAAAAAAAAGGTTTAAAGTTACAATTGTTTGGAGTTCAAGGGTTTAAGTAGCAACTTTCTGAAGTCTGAGTGAAAAGGTTGAAGTTACAACTGTTTTGAGTTAAGTTAGTAACTGTCTTGGAGTTTCAAGGGGTTCAAGGTTTAAGTAGCAACTTTCTGAAGTGAAAGAGGTTTAAGTTACAACTGTTTGGAGTTCAAGGGGTTTAAGTAGCAACTTTCTGAAGAGAAAAAGGTTTAAGCTACAACTGTTTGGAGTTCAAGGGGTTTAAGTAGCAACTTCCTGGAGTGAAAAAGGTTTAAGTTACAACTGTTTGGAGTTCAAGGGGTTAAGTAGCAACTTTCTGGAGTGAAAAAGGTTTAAGTTACAACTATTTGGAGTTCAAGGGGTTTAAGTAGCAACTTTCTGAAGTGAAAGAGGTTTAAGTTTCAACTGTTTGGAGTTCAAGGGGTTTAAGTAGCAACTGACTGGGGTGAAAGAGGTTTTAGTTACAACTGTTTGGAGTTAAAGGGGTTTAAGTAGCAACTTTCTGGAGTGAAAAAGGTTTAAGCTACAACTGTTTGGAGTTCAAGGGGTTTAAGTAGCAACTTTCTGAAGTGAAAAAGGTTTAAGTTACAACTGTTTGGAGTTCAAGGGGTTTAAGTAGCAACTGTCTGGAGTGAAAAAGGTTTAAGTTACAACTGTTTGGAGTTCAAGGGGTTTAAGTAGCAACTGACTGGGGTGAAAGAGATTTAAGTTACAACTGTTTGGAGTTCAAGGGGTTTAATTTTTCAGTAAGTAGTAACTGAGGCAGAAGAGGTTTCTGAAAACCGTTTTTTTTTTTTTTCAAGTGTGGGTACTTACCACAAAGTATTTATTACACTAAGTAAAGTAAAGACCCCTTTTCATGTCTTAGGCGCATCGGGCAGATAGGAAGAGCACCCCTATATTTTTACAAATCGACACTAGGTGGGCAATGTGGTCAGCATTACGCCGGCTTTCTTTACTTCCCCAGGACAGCCATCCTGGTACACATTATAGGCTGGGTCGACCTGCAACGCTCCATCACATGATAAAAACCCACGCAGCCAGCAGTGGGTTTTGATTGCGGTACGTTGGAATTACCAGTCGGACTCGTAACGCCTAAGCCACAGATGCCGTCTTTTATTACAGTAGTGCTGGAAAAAAAAAGATGTCTTTTAAAAAGATGCTAGTATTCCACCATTGACTTGCTGGATCAATGGAGGAGACCTTTGAGATTCAGTATCGAAGTAAATAATTCACAGCATGACTCTGAGCATCAGGGTAGAGTAAAAGTCATATTCTAAATCATGACAGGAAACTCATGACATCCTGAACTGAAACAGAACTCAGTGTGACATCATTAATGAAGACAAGGAACTTAGTATGACATCATTAATCAAGAAAGAGGACTCAGTGTGACATCATTAATCAAGACAGAGAACTCAGTGTGTCATCATTAATCAAGGCAGAGAACAGAGAACTCAGTGTGACATCATTAATCAAGACAGAGAACTCAGTGTGCCATCATTAATCAAGACAGGGGACTCAATGTGACATCATTAATCAAGACAGAGAACTCAAAGTGTGACATCATTAATCAAGACAGAGAACTCAGTGTGACATCATTAATCAAGATAGAGAACTCAATGTGACACCATTAATCAAGACAGGGAACTCAGTGAAACATTATTAATCAAGACAGAGAACTCAGTGTGACATCATTAATCAAGACAGAGAACTCAGTGTGACATCATTAATCAAGACAGAGAACTCAGTGTGACATAATTAATTGAGACAGAGAACTCAGTGTGACATCATTTATAAAGACAGAGAACTCAGTGTGACATCATTAATCAAGATAGAGAACTCAATGTGACATCATAAATCAAGACAGGGAACTCAGTGTGACATCATTAATCCAGATAGAGAACTCAGTGTGACATCATTAAACAAGACAGGGAACTCAGTGTGACATCATTAATCCAGACAGGGAACTCAGTGTGACATCTTAAATCAAGACAGAGAACTCAGTGTGACATCATTAATCAAGGTAGCGAATTCAGCATAGCATTATTAATCAAGACAGGGAGCTCAGTGTAACATCATTATTCAAGGCAGGGAACTCAGACATCATTAATCAAGACAGGGAACTCAGTGTGACATCATAAATTAAGACAGAAAACTCACTGTGGCATCATTTAAAAAAAATAGAAAACTCAGTGTGATGTCATTAATCAAAGCAGGAAACCCAGTGTGACACTATTTGTCAAGATTAAAACCTATCTGATATCAATAATCAAATCTTAATCCACCGTCCCAATATGGGACACCATTTTTTTTTAGTTTGTTATTTTAAAGCCCCTAACCAGCTGTCGTCATCAGTCAGCAAGTCCTTTACAGGACGTCGTTTTCTTCACGGCATGCCTGAAAGTATCCATTTTCCTAGCTAGCTCTCCGGCCCCATGTGCTTTGTATGCCAATGCATCCTCAATGTCTGGTACCCATCTTTGCAGTGCCCCCCCCCCCCCCCCCCCTCCCGCCTCTCCTTCCACAAACTGCACCTTCCATCACCGTCTTTTCTAAGCCACCGTGACGCTTGATGTGGCTAAAATACTTCAACTTTCGGGACAAGATGCTGTTTATGAGCCAGTTCTCCTTGATGTTCAACTCGTTCAGAATGTCGATGTTTTTCCTCTTCTTGATCCATGGTATTCTAAGAATTTTTCTTTAACATTTCAATTCAAAAGCTCCAGTCTATTTCCTCAGTAGCTGAGTGAGAGTTCACGACTCAGGGGCCCTAAATATAACTAACCTATGGGTTGAACAGGTTTTCTTGGACTTAAGTCCAGATGGTTCTTATCCAAGTGGTGGCACTTTGTGTCACCAGGTGTTTATCATTAGTTGTGCGGTCCTGGTTGGGGGTCGAACCACCATCCAATCGGAACTCAAAGTAGCAGCTTCAGTAAAAGAAGAAAACCTGTATCCATTCAGGTTATGGGAAGTAAAGGCAGCCGGCATGAGACATCATCACCCACTGAATGCTGATAGGTTCTGCTGCCCAAATTTGTGATAAAAGAGGAACCCATAAAAGAGACCCTGACGAAGGTTGAAAACTGCTGACAACAAAGATGCACTTTCTACCCTGGTAGTTTTCAACTGGGGAGTGCAGAATTAAGTTTCAAGTGGGGGGGAGGGGGGGGGGTGAGCGTGGTTGGGGGGGGGGGGGGTGGGGGGGGGGGAGGGGGGGGGGGGGGGGGGGGGGGGGAAGGGTGTGTGGGAAAAAAAATTTTGAAATTGTATGCAAGTTTACTTGTGATAATGACCATAAACATTTTTTTAAAGTTTAATTTTAAATAAGTATTTTTAACACCATTTCAAAAAAAATGTTTTTTTTTTTTTATACAAGGATTTTTTTTTGTTTGTTTCTTGAGCATTTTAAAGTTGTGAAGAGGCAGGGAAAGAGGGAGTGGGTGGTGTGGAGGTCTTGCTGTATATTCAAGAGGATCTCCACCTGAAAAATGTTGAAAGCTACTGATCTACACACTATCAGCAGAGATAACCAACACCCAGATACCAGTCAACAGTTACATTATAAGCAAAAAGGTAAAGGACCCTTTTCCACCCCTTTTGGCGTATAGGGTATATAGGTTTAGACCTACATTTTATATAGACCAATCGGCACGAGATGGGAGATGTGGTCAGCATCACGCTGGAGTTACATTATACTGGCTGGATATTCCAAACGTTGGTCAGGTTTTGGAGCCAGATACTGTGCAACAACAGTGCACCACCTGTTTAAGCTAGATGTTGGGCAGCATACATTAAACCCGTGGAGAGGTCCTGGAAACCGTGTTCAACCGTCAGGCCATATTTCAGGCCCGGCTATATTTAGGGCCCCCAGCAAAAGTCAGGGTGGGGCTTTAAAAAAAAAGCTTAAACTTACATCCCACAAAGGGATAACAAGATATATGTACATTAAGCCTGACATACCAAACTATGACCTTTTCGGGCAGAGGAGACTATCCTTATCCTAGGATGAAAATTTGCAGCCTGAAAATCATGGACCAGGATCTTAGCTGGCAGCTGCAGGTGCTGCACATACAGAACCAGAGGTTCCAGGTTCAATCCCCGGTAAGGGCTGGGATTTTTTTCACCTGGACTTGGACTTCTAGTAATTCCCCCGATCTCTTGGTAGTGAGATTGGACGCCCATGTGTATTGTGCACATAAAAAATCCCTTGGCAGTTAGAAATCAGTAGCCTAACGGCGCTGCCCGGGCAAAATTTTGAGTTAAAAATCTACCCAAAGTATTTCAGGATCTCAGCCGGTGCAACTGAGCCTGTACACTGTGCTGAGCTTCTTCGGACTCCGACTTAAGTTAGAAGAACGGAGCACTTATGGGTTACCACCCGTGTGCCATGCTGTTGATCCGTTGTTTAAAATTAAAACTGACACTATGTTTCCTTCGGAGTAAACAGGGCAGACGGAGGGAGGGATCATGTGGTAATAATACTGCCCAGGCATTGTGCTGTGAAGATGAACTTTGGGGATAATCAAGGGGTTGAATAAAGGCAATAAAGGTTTGCAAACAGGTTATTATAAATAGCTGAGTGTTTGAGAAGAAACAAGATGCCCCTGAAACTCCTTGCCTTTGTTTTACAAAGAGCCTGTCTTACTTAGTCACACTTGCCATCTTGATGGGCTGTGATTCATATACTTGCCTACCATCATTGACCCGTTGTGTCATTATATGTCACATAGGGCTGTGATTCATATTCTTGCCTACCATCATTGACCCGTTGTGTCATTATATGTCACATAGGGCTGAGAGTCATATACTTGCCTACAATCATTGACCCGTTGTGTCATTATATGTCACATAGGGCTGGCAGTCTATTCCTCCACTCTATTCCATCCTGTGCAATTAGTTTAGTATCGTGGATGGAATCCAGTCCACCCGCGTTGGCCTCTTTCATCAACATTCATTTTAGGTTTTTTTTTTTTTTTTGATGTTCTTACTTTGTAATCCCTTTATTTCCAATTGTAGGGCCTGTCTGCTTGCTGATTGTCTGCTCATTTCTTCTCAGAATGTGCCAGCTTCTCTGTGTTATAATTATTGTCTCCAGTGGTTGTCCATATAATTTTTAGTTCTTTATCCCTCTTGAATTCATCCCATTTTTTTGTGTGACACGTTTTCCTCAATACAATGCAGTACTACAGCCTGGAAAGAAGGGATTGATGCTTCAGAAATAAACCCAAAAAAATACACACATTTATTAGTGAAGTTTATTAACTGACAAGATAACGAGCCACAAATGAGAAACACAATTCACAATAAATATATGATGAAAATAATTAATATAATGCCACCGGCCAGAGTAACTAACAATAATTGCTTGAAAGAAGCTAATGAAAGTAGATCTCTATATACAAGAAAGAGACAAACACTGTTCTTTGGCTACATAAAAGAAGAGAGACAGGAAAACATCATGACAACTGGAAAGATCAGTTGAAAGAGGGGTACAGGCACACAAGAGAGATGATGCTAGATGGGCTGAAACAATGGCATGGAGGGGAAATCATCAAGAGAGCTGTTCCAGGCATGATCTGTGGAGACGCATGCAGGCCTATGCCATTTGGCAGGGTACATGATGATGAATGCCACCCTGGTGACAATAAACTTAGACTGTCTAACTGGTAGAATATATGACTTTTTAGGATGGTAAAGGACCGGAGAAGGGAGCAAGCTGGTACTGAGTCTGAGGATTGAGGGTGATATGGTTGATGCAGTCAGCACACGCACAGTGCCAGTTAGGATGTTTGTCTCTGCTGCAACAACAAAAACTGCACTGCCTAACTGAGAATTGCTTGGATTATTTGTCTTTATGTTTATCAGCTGTAAAGTCAAAGAGGAAAGTCCCGATTTTTCATCTGCTTCTAGACATTAGTTTTGTGTGCATATCCACTTTACATGTACCACATGCTTGTTACGGGTGGGGGTGGGGGTGGGGGGGGGGGGGGGGGGGTGTGGTGTGTGTCTAGTCAGCACCTTTGTAAGGTATTGTTTTTCTTAAAAAATACCATTTCTGCAACAGATACTTCACAGTGAGTGCCGTCACTTTTTTTTTAAAAGACACTGTGATGAGTACTGGAACTCTTGTTACTAGAGAAAAAGCCAGGAGTACACCGCTAGAAAAGAGGTTTGAATATGAGGTATTAATATATCATAAGACAGAATAATGCTATCCCAGATCACACTAAATATTCTCAAGGATAGATTACATGATATGAATAATATGATTATGTAAAACATAAACAAAACAAATATATACACCTAGCTTTTTTGCTGGCGATATGCTGCTCCTTTTTAAAGAAAAAATGTGACTGCACCATTGTAATACACACTGTGGGGAGTACCCACACCATTGTTTTATTTACTGAATTGTTTCTAAATGTAACAAATGACACACAACCAATGAGGGCTTAAATAACCAAAGGTAATTATTAAATATAAATATCCAATACAGCAATAGAACAAAAAAAAAATAACGCAATTTTAACCCAGATGTGTGGAACAGGATAGTGTATAAATTACTACTACTGCTTTCAAAATATCTAAACACACCAAACTAATACATCTGAGGCTACAGTTCCAAAACTCATTAGTTCATATCCACAACCCTTACATGCAACAAACTAATACATCTGTGGCTACAGTTCCAAAACTCATCAGTTCATATCCACAACCCTTACATCCAACAAACTAATACATCTCTGGCTACAGTTCCAAAAACTCATCAGTTCATATCCACAACCCTTTCATGCAACAAACTAATACATCTGTGGCTACAGTTCCAAAACTCATCAGTTTTTTTCCCCTTAAACCTTAAATGCAACAAATAATAGTAAGCTGAGAGACAGAACTACATCAGCAGACAACAGGTTACATGGTCTGGACATGTGTCATGACTACAACCAGACAGTGCACCACAGCGAGCCCTGCCAGTCAAACATGAGAGAGTCCGATCTAGAGGTCGACCAGGCAAGCCGTGGATAGATGGGAATATCTGAGGTCGTAAAAACTAGCATCTAAGTTGCCAATAGCATGTCTAATACCCAACACCTATAAAACCTGACACTGAAAGCCAAAATGTGACTAGAGGAGAAGGAGGAGAAGAAGAAAAAGGAGAAGGCAGAGGAGCAGAAGAAGGAGGAAAAGAAGAAGGGGGAGAAGGAAGAGAAGGAGAAGAATAAGGAGGAGGAGGAGAAGAAAAAGTTAAAACTTAGCAAAGCATGCATGTCATAAAAGGCCACTATGTATGAATGGCTTCAGAATGCATTTTCATCCTTCAAAAAACTTTAGTTTAAAAAAAATCTACAACAATGACATGAAAAACAATTCAGGGAAACAAGAGGACTGGAGGCAACTATGTAAGTATTTTGTAGTTACGGCCCATGTTAATCGCAGCTTTTTCTGGCAAGTATTTATTTCTGGTAGTCACACACATGTCAGAGATTAAACAGGCCAGAGTGATATTTGATTCCTCTCAGAGATACTTCAGAAAAATGATCTGTGAATTTTGGTTCGTATTTGTGGTATTGTATATTCATGTGATGTGCTGATGAAGGCTCGTTAGCAGCAATGTTCACTACTTGGTGTTTGTGATTAGGTGAAACTGATTGCCGCTACTTTTTGGCTGGCTTTTTATTCCTTAGAAAAGCATGAACCTGTTGATAATGCTTTATCTGGGATGCAAACAGTCAAAGAAACGAAAGATACATTTTTTTAATTAAACAAAGAGAAGAGAATTTGAGAAAAAAGCCAGAGAACATGGAAGAAGCCGCAGGAAGCAGTAATGGACAGGGGTCTTTGACCTGGGTTAGGTAATAGCCTGTGCTCCAGTGAGAGGTAAAAGGCAATAGGGGACCATTCAAAAACTAAATAAATATATAAATTTGTGGCACAACAGAAACAGATTCAACTGACAAATGAAACAAATTATAAATTTGTGGCTACAATAGAAATAACTGCCACTGATAAATAAAATTAATATAAATCTGCGGCCAAATTACAAACACTGATAAATTACATAAATACAAGTTTGTGGTTATATCTAGAAAAACTGCAACTGAAATATGCACTAGAAAAGCAGTCCTTAATTAAGAAGAAAAAAATGACACATCTGTGGCTAAACACCAAAAGATTGCCACCGATAACTGCTACAAACAACAAAGATAGCCAAACAAAAAAAATTAACAAATAGCAAAAACAGCCACTGTTAATTGGAACACACTGACAGATCTCTTGCTACACTACCAGAAACAGCTAATAATAAATGGCAAATAAAAACAAAAATATCTGTTACACTATATAAACATCCACTAGACAATAACAAATGAAACAAAATGATCTGTTACACTATATAAACATCCACTAGAAAATAACAAATGAAACAAAAAGATCTGTTACACTATATAAACATCCACTAGACAATAACAAATGAAACAAAATGATCTGTTACACTATATAAACATCCACTAGAAAATAACAAATGAAACAAAAAGATCTGTTCCACTATATAAACATCCACTAGAAAATAACAAATGAAACAAAGATCTGCTTCACTATATAAACATCCACTAGAAAAAAACAAATGAAACAAAAAGATCTGTTACACTATATAAACATCCACTAGAAAATAACAAATGAAACAAAAAGATCTGTTACACAATATAAACAGCCACTAGTAAATAGCAAATAAAACAAAAAGATCTGTTACACTATATAAACATCCACTAGAAAATAACAAATGAAACAAAAAGATCTGTTACACAATATAAACAGCCACTAGTAAATAGCAAATGAAACAAAAAGATTTGTTACACTATATAAACATCCACTAGAAAATAACAAATGAAACAAAAAGATCTGTTACACTATATAAACAGCCACTAGTAAATGGCAAATTAAACAAAAAGATCTTTTACACTATATAAACATCCACTAGAAAATAACAAATGAAACAAAAAGATCTGTTACACTATATAAACAGCCATTAGTAAATAGCAAATGAAACAAAAAGATCTGTTACACTATATAAACATCCACTAGAAAATGGCAAATGAAACAAAATGATCTGTTACACTATAAAAACAGCCACTTGTAAATAGCAAATGAAACAAAAAGATCTGTTACACTATATAAACAGCCACTAGAAAATAACAAATGAAAACAAAAAGATCTGAACAGCCATTAATAAATAGCAAATGAAACAAAAAGATCTGTTACACTATATAAACAGCCACTAGTAAACAGCACACACAAAAAAGAAGATCTGTTACACTATATAAACAGCCACCAGTAAATGAGAACAAAAAGATCTGTTACACTATATAAACAGCAACTAGTAAACTGCAAAAAAAAAAAAGATCTGTTACACTATATAAACAGCCACTAGTAAATGGCAAAGAAAAGCCAAAAGATCTGTTACACTATATAAACAGCCATTAGTAAATGGCAAATGAAAGCCAAAAGATCTGTTACACTATATAAACAGCCACTAGTAAATGGCAAATTAAAACAAAAACATCTGTGTTACACTATATAAACAGCCACTAGTAAATAGCACACACACAAAAAAGATCTGTTTCACTATATGAACAGCCACCAGTAAATGGCAAATGAAAACAAAAAGATCTGTTACACTATATAAACAGCCACTAGTAAATGGCAAATTAAAACAAAAACATCTGTGTTACACTATATAAACAGCCACTAGTAAATAGCACACACACAAAAAAGATCTGTTTCACTATATGAACAGCCACTAGTAAATGGCAAATGAAAGCAAAAAGATCTATACACACTACATAAACAGCGGCTAGTAAATGGCAAATGAAACAAAAAGTTCTGTTACACTATATAAACAGCAACTAGTAAACTGAAAAAAAAAAATTAAAAAGATCTGTTACACTATATAAACAGCCACTAGTAAACAGCAAAAAAAAAATAAAAAGATCTGTTACACTATATAAACAGCCACTTGTAAATGGCAAATGAAACAAAAAGATCTGTTACACTATATAAACAGCCACTAGTAAATAAAATAAAACACATATCTATGGGTTATCATCAACACGTGACAGATCCTTTGTAGAGTGATGCTCTTATCGGTCTGTCTGAAAGAAACTCCATCTCTTGCCGACTCTCCCACCTGATGCCACTTTCCTACCCAATGTGAATCTGTGGCTACACTACAAATATAACCATAAATAAATACCTAACGATGAAAATATCTGTAACTACACCCAAAAATAAAAACACTACAAATATATGGACAAAAACGAACATCTGTGACTACATTACAAACATCCTCACTGAAAAAGCAACAAAATGACAAATCTGTGACTGCTTTAAAAATTCAAAAATGAATGCAAAACATACCTAAGCTAATTTTTTTTTTTCCATAATAGAAGAACAAAAATTACTAATTAATGAGCGAAGTGCGAAATCCGCCTCTGCTAAATATATGCAACAAACTGGCAGATCTGTTGCAAACCATAAAAACAGTCACTGATCACTGCAACAACAAAAATATTGATGTTTTCAAAACAAAATCTAGCAAGATGCAGAAGCCAGCTGTGCAATGTTTGAAGCTGTTACTGTGAGGCCTTTAAGTTGTCCAGTCAACTCATCTGATGTCTTCTTTGGCGCAATTCTGTCTGGAGTTGGGACATCTTTTTCTTCTGCATCACTGTGTTCATTCTCACTGCTTTCACCTGAAATCATTTGGGGAAAACCAGAAGGAATCATTAATACTGCACCTTATCATGCTCCTTGTGTACCTTGTTGTGTCAAGGTGCTGATGGAATAACAAACTCCTGTAGGGGAGCTGAGGGAATAACAAAGTCCTGTAGGGGTGCAGAGGGAATAACAAAGTCCTGTAGGGGTGCAGAGGGAATAACAAAGTCCTGTAGGGGTGCAGAGAGAATAATAAAGTCCCGTAAGGGTGCAGAGGGAATAACAAAGTCCTGTAGGGGTGCTGAGGGAATAACAAAGTCTTGTAGGGGTGCAGAGGGAATAACAAAGTCACGTAGGGGTGCAGAGGGAATAACAAAGTCCCATAGGGGTGCAGAGGGAATAACAGAAGTCCTGTAGGGGTGCAGAGAGAAAAATAGCCGCTAGGAGTATTTAGTGAATAACAGAATCCCCTAGGGTGCAGAAGGAATAACAGACAGTCCCTAAGGGGTGGAGAGGGAATAATGGTACCTAGGGGTGCAAATGGAATAACGGTCCTTAGCAGTGCAGAGGGAATAACAGTCTCTAGGGGTGCAGAGGGAATAACGGCTCCTAACTGTGCAGAGTAAACAAAGGTCCCTACAGGTGCAGAGGGAATAACAGTCCCAGGGGTGCAGAGGGAATAACGGTCCCTAAGGGTGGGGAGGGAATAACGGTCGCTAGCAGTGCAGAGGGAACAACCATCCCTAAAGGTGGGGAGGGAATAATGGTCCCTAGCAGTGCAGAGGGAACAACCATCCCTAGGGGTGGAGAGGGAATAACAGTCTGTAGGGGTGCAGAGGGAACAACAGCCCCTAGGGGTGAAGAGGGAATAACAGTCCTTAGCAGTGCAGAGGGAACAACCGTCCCTATGGGTGCAGAGGGAATAGCCCCTAGCAGTGCAGAGGAAATAACGGTTGAGTCCCTAGGGGGTGCAGGTAGAATTTCAAAGCCCCTTGGAGATGCAAAGGGAATAAATGAGCCAAATCTATTTTTAAAAAAGGAAGTTCCCATTTGTGTGCAAATTTGGGGAAAGAGGAGGGGGGAGGGGTGTGCCTTCTCAAGATGCCACAACCGGTCAGGACTCCACAAACAACACAACTCAAGATCTGACTTGATCCATGATTATGTTTTGTGTCAAATGGAAAAACAAAACAGCCTTCACTTACATTGTCACAGCAGATGATGATGATTGGGGTTTCCAGGGACTCTATTATTCCCTCTGTTCACAGTTCATATTTTCAGCTCCTTAATTTCCACATGGTCTACACATCACTGCTTGTTGAGGTCAACTGTCAGCAGCCGAGTCTGGTAATGTTGACAATTGCACCTAATGTTTTCTATTGAAATCTAGTAATTTTAATCTGGTTAAAATGTCCTGATATCTTCTTCTTCAGCATTCAGAGCCCTTGAGGCTCACTGCTGCATATATCACCCGTCTCCACTCATCACTCTGGCTGGCCTTCTCTTTCCAGTTGGTGACACCAAGTGTTTGCAGGTCTGTCTGGACATTTTCTCTCCATCTTCTTCTTGGTCTGCCTTGTGGTCTACGACCATTCATCTCCCTTGTGTATAGAGTTTTACTTCTCTGTCATCTGACATTCTTTTAATATACCCTAACCATTTCCTTCTATAAGCTCTCATGATGCCAGTGATCAATGGTGATTTAAATAGATTATGAATTTCGTTACTGCTTCTCACTCTCCATTCCCTGCTGTCTGCATCTTTGATGAGTCCAAAGATTTGTCGTAAGACTGTTTTTGAAAACCTGTAACAAAGCTTCATCTCTTTTAGTTGTGCTCCAAGTTTCAGAGCCATATAAAACAACTGGTCTTAACATTTTATATATTTTGATCTTGGTGTTGTGAGATAGATATCCTGATATAGCTATATTAACTAACAATAGCATTTAGAGAAGTTTCCCTTGAGCTAAAATGCCTTTTCAAAGCCAAGTTGACATCAGATTTTCCCCTAACCCTTAGTGATAGAGGTCAGGGGTCACAGCATGAGTCCCCGATATGTGTGTGTTTGTAAGCCACGGGAATCTATTCCATTTACTGCTTCACCCTGTTCATGTTTGTTGATTACTCCTTTCATACATCTTAAAATATTTCGAAAAATAATTTTTTTTTTTAATATAGATCTATACATTTTATTAGTGACCTGTGTAAAAAGATTGTTTTCTGAAATTCTAACGGGGTCTAATTCTTTTTTAGTGTTCCCAGGGGCAAAAGGGTTAAAACTAATAAACCAACCAATCAAACAGTTTATAGACCTGTACTGAAGCTGAGACAACACCTACTTCTCTCCTCCTCTGTGACCGATGTCAGTTTTCTAGTCTGCAGAATTTTCTTCATCTCCTCCGCTGATAAATCAAACACAGATTTGAACTTTTTGCCATCTGAAAAATGAGATAAGCCTCCCCAATTATAAATTCTTGTCAACCAAATCACAATTTGAACACAGAAAGTATGCTAAACTCTTTTTGATGTGAGTGATAATTTATTTCATTATTTCTATCCCTAACAATGAGCCGTTTGGGCTTTCATGTTAGAGACCCAATAGTATGACAGAAACACTAATATGGAGTGCTTTTGGGGATAAACAAATTCCCATGAATCAGGATTTGAGGAAAAGGCGGTATTACACAGAACACTTATTAGGAAAAAAACTTTACATATATATTGAGTATTGTAATTACAGTAGTGAGTGCGCCTGGTGTGGGGGGATGTCTGCTGGGGTGGGAGGATGTCTATGTAGTCAGGGGATGGCTGAGGGATCCAGATGGAAGGGATCCACATGACAAAGTCTAGGGGCTAACCCACATGGCCGAGTCTATAAGCTGTCCAACATGGCCAAGTTTGGGGGGCCGACCCACATGGCTAAGTTAAGTGGCTGACCCACATGGCCAAGTCTAGGGGCTGACCCACATGGCCGAGTCTAGGGGCTGACCCACATGGCCGAGTCTAGGTGCTGATCCACATAGCAAAGTTTAGGGGCTGACCCACATAGCAAAGTCTAGGGGCTGACCCACATAGCAGAGTTTAGGGCTGACCCACATTGCAAAGTCTAGGGGCTGACCCACATGGCCGAGTCTAGGAGCTGATCCACATAGCAAAGTTTAGGGGCTGACCCACATGGCACAGTCTAGGGGCTGACCCACATGGCACAGTCTAGGATCTGACCCACATGGTAAAGTCTAGGGCTGACCCACATAGTAAAGTCTAGGGCTGACCCACATGGCCAAGTCTAGGGCTGACCCACATAGTAAAGTCTAGGGGCTGACCCACATGGCCAAGTCTAGGGGCTGACCCACATGGCCAAGTCTAGGAGCTGACCCACATGGCACAGTCTAGGGGCTGACCCACATGGCACAGTCTAGGGGCTGACCCACATGGCACAGTCTAGGGGCTGACCCACATGGCAAAGTCTAGGGGCTGACCCACATGGCAAAGTCTAGGGGCTGACCCACATGGCACAGTCTAGGGGCTGACCCACATGGCAAAGTCTAGGGGCTGACCCACATGGCACAGTCTAGGGGCTGACCCACATGGCACAGTCTAGGGGCTGACCCACATGGCACAGTCTAGGGGCTGACCCACATGGCACAGTCTAGGGGCTGACCCACATGGCACAGTCTAGGGGCTGACCCACATGGCACAGTCTAGGGGCTGACCCACATGGCACAGTCTAGGGGCTGACCCACATGGCACAGTCTAGGGGCTGACCCACATGGCACAGTCTAGGGGCTGACCCACATGGCACAGTCTAGGGGCTGACCCACATGGCACAGTCTAGGGGCTGACCCACATGGCACAGTCTAGGGGCTGACCCACATGGCACAGTCTAGGAGCTGACCCACATGGCACAGTCTAGGGGCTGACCCACATAGCAAAGCTAGAAGTCAATGGGTCTAGGGGCTGACCCACATGGCCGAGTCTAGGAGCTGATCCACATGGCACAGTCTAGGAGCTGACCCACATGGCACAGTCTAGGGGCTGACCCACATGGCACAGTCTAGGGGCTGAAGCCTGTTTAAACAAAATCCTAGTGAGGATTCAAATGCCTGACCTCCAAGTTGGCAGATAAGTGAGCTGGACACTGGGTCCACTGCAAGTGCCATCTTCAATTAGTGGTATAATATAAACAGGAGAAAAAATATATACCACATGGAAATCAACTAAAATAATAAACAAACTACACACATACATTAACAGGTGACTATGTACAATACAGAGGACTCAATGGTATGAAAGAATCACTAATGTAGAGCTTTGAGGGAGAACAAATAAATCTGCATGAATCAAGAGCTGAGGAAAAGACACTGGCACTGGATAAACACACATTAAGAAAACCTGATAAAATAATTATAAAGTCCTAGCACTGAAAGTCTCAACCATGAATAATGACAGAATAAAATCTTGTTAAAAGGTAAAACGGACAGGGAAGAGAAGGGGTGAGCAAAAGAAAGGACAACTAGGTGTGAGTTGGCTGAGGGTCTATACTCCACTGGGGGATAAACTACAGAAGAAGAACCACATACCTGTAGAGTTTGTAAATCTGATGGCAAGGATGTGCTCCCTGGTCTTGGCTTCAGCAAAATCTGCTACAGTGGACCAGACCAAGCTCTGTCACTGCCACAGTTTGGTTTGAGCTCCATGTAAGGATAAACTGGAAACAGAAAGTAGTCAGATAAACTGGAAACAGAAAGTAGTCAGCTAAACTGGAAACAGAGAGCAGTCAGATAAACTGGAAACAGAAAGTAGTCAGATAAACTGGTAACAGAAAGCAGTCAGATAAACTGGAAACAAAAAGTAGTCAGATAAACTGGAAACAAAAAGTAGTCAGATAAACTGGAAACAAAAAGTAGTCAGATAAAATGGAAACAAAAAGTAGTCAGATAAACTGGTAACAGAAAGCAGTCAGATAAACTTGAAACAGAGAGCAGTCAGATAAACTTGAAACAGAAAGCAGTCAGTTAAACTGGAAACAAAAAGTAGTCAGATAAACTGGAAACAGAAAGCAGTCAGCTAGGCTGGAAACAGAGAGCAGTCAGATAAACTGGAAACAGAAAGTAGTCAGATAAAATGGAAACAAAAAGTAGCCAGATAAACTAGAAACAGACAGCAGTCAGATAAACTGGAAACAAAAAGTTGTCAGATAAGCTGGAAACAGAGACAAGTCAGATAAATTGGAAACAGAAAGCAGTCAGATAAACTGTAAACAAAGCAGTCAGATAAACTGGAAATCAGACAGCAGTCAGATAAACTGGAAACAGAAAGCAGTCAGATAAACTGGAAACAGTGACCAGTCAGATAAACTGGAAACAGAAAGCAGTCAGATAAACTGGAAACAGAAAGCAGTCAGATAAACTGGAAAAATGAAAGCAGTCAGATAAACTGGAAACAGAGAGCAGTCAGATAAACTGGAAACAGAAAGCAGTCAGATAAACTGGAAACAGAGCAGTCAGATAAACTGGAAAAATAAAAGCAGTCAGATAAACTGGAAACTGAGAGCAGTCAGATTGCTAGAATCACAGCAGTCACATAAACTGGAAACAGAGCAGTCGGATAAACTGGAAACTGAGAGCAGTCATATAAACTGAAAACAGAGCAGTCAGATAAACTGGAAACTGAGAGCAGTCAGATAAACTGGAAACAGAGCAGTCAGATAAACTGGAAACATAGCAGTCAGATAAACTGGAAAAATGAAAGCAGTCAGATAAACTGGAAACTAAGAGCAGTCAGATAAACTGGAAACTGAGAGCAGTCAGATAAACTGGAAACTGAGAGCAGTCAGATTAACTGGAAAAATTAAAGCAGTCAGATAAACTGGAAACATAGCAGTCAGATAAACTGGAAACATAGCAGTCAGATAAACTGGAAAAATGAAAGCAGTCAGATAAACTGGAAACAGAGAGCAGTCAGATAAACTGGAAACAGAGCAGACAGATAAACTGGAAAAATGAAAGCAGTCAGATAAACTGGATAATGAGAGCAGTCAGATAAACTGGAAACAGAGCAGTCAGATAAAGCATGTGTACAATTTGAAACAGCAAACTGATCAACACAGTCTGGTGAGAGTGAGCAGCAAGGAGTGACAAAGGGCTCTGGCCGATATTTGACGCTCAGAGGAAATGCAAGACAGACATATAATCAGACTGCTACTGGTACCACTGGTATCAAACTCTTTTTCTCTGAATTTTAAGTGTTGCCTTCATCCCCTGGTCACTGGCTGCTGCATCATTCTCTTCAGACCGGGATGATTTATTTGAGCTTCTGAACTGTATGCTTGCTTCTAGAGGACCTTGAACAATTCTAGTTTGTCATGAATCAGTTCATCAACAAGGAGGCAGAACATGTCAATCCAGCTTGCTCCTAGAGGACCTTGAACAATTCTAGTTTGTCATGAATCAATTCATCAACAAGGAGGCAGAACAAGTCAATCAGGCTTGCTCCTAGAGGACCTTGAACAATTCTAGTTTGTCATGAATCAATTCATCAACAAAGGGCAGAACAAGTCAATCGGGCTTGCTCCTAGAGGACCTTGAACAATTCTAGTTTGTCATGAATCAGTTCATCAACAAGGAGGCAGAACAAGTCAATCGGGCTTGCTCCTAGAGGACCTTGAACAATTCTAGTTTGTCATGAATCAGTTCATCAACAAGGAGGCAGAACAAGTCAATCGGGCTTGCTCCAAGAGGACCTTGAACAATTCTAGTTTGTCATGAATCAGCTCATCAACAAGCAGGCAGAACAAGTCAATCCGGCTTGCTCCAAGAGGACCTTGAACAATTCTAGTTTGTCATGAATTAGTTCATCAACAAGGAGGCAGAACAAGTCAATCGGGCTTGCTCCAAGAGGACCTTGAACAATTCTAGTTTGTCATGAATTAGTTCATCAACAAGGAGGCAGAACATGTCAATCGGGCTTGCTCCTAGAGGACCTTGAACAATTCTAGTTTGTCATGAATCAGTTCATCAACAAGCAGGCAGAACAAGTCAATCCAGCTTGCTCCTAGAGGACCTTGAACAATTCTAGTTTGTCATGAATCAATTCATCAACAAGGAGGCAGAACATGTCAATCCGGCTTGCTCCTAGAGGACCTTGAACAATTCTAGTTTGTCATGAATCAGTTCATCAACAAGCAGGCAGAACAAGTCAATCCAGCTTGCTCCTAGAGGACCTTGAACAATTCTAGTTTGTCATGAATCGGTTCATCAACAAGGAGGCAGAACATGTCAATCAAGCTTGCTCCTAGAGGACCTTGAACAATTCTAGTTTGTCATGAATCAGTTCATCAACAAGCAGGCAGAACAAGTCAATCCGGCCTGCTCTAAGAGGACCTTGAACAATTCTAGTTTGTCATGAATTAGTTCATCAACAAGGAGGCAGAACAAGTCAACCCGGTTTGCTCCAAGAGGACCTTGAACAATTCTAGTTTGTCATGAATTAGTTCATCAACAAGCAGGCAGAACAAGTCAATCCGGCTTCTTATTCATCATTCAGCACACCAAAATTCTCTAGAGAAAGTATCCAATCAACACTAGCTAACTTGCATTTCAAAAATGATGCTTGCCACTCTGCACAGAGCATACCTCTTTCCACCTTTCTCATTGTGCTTTGTGAGTATGTTGCAATCACAACATAAATATTACAGTAATGATTGGATCACATTTCAGACATGAATCTTACTGTAATAATAGGCATAGATTTCAGAAATAGATCTTACTGTGATTATTTGCATACATTTTAGGCAAAAATCTTACTGTAATGACTGGCACAAATTTTATATATAAATCTTTTTGGGATGGTCGGCATATATTTTTGACAGAAATCTTATTGTGATGACTGGCATAGATTTGAGACAGAAATATTACTGTAATAACTGGCATAAATTTGAGACAGAAATATTACAGTAATGACTGGCACAGATTTGAGACAAAAATATTACAGTAATGACTGGCACAGATTTGAGACAGAAATCTTACTGTAATGACTTGCATAGATTGAAGACATAAATGATACAGTAATGACTGGCATAGATTTGAGACAGAAATCTTACTGTTTTGATTGGCACAGACTGCAGACATAAATCTTACTGTAATGACTGGCACAGATTTGAGAAAGAAATATTACAGTAATGACTGGCATAGATTTGAGACAGAAATATTAGTTTTGATTGGCACAGACTGCAGACATAAATATAACAGTAATGACAGGCACAGATTTGAGACAGAAATATTACTGTAATGACTGGCATAGATTGAAGACATAAATCTTACTGTAATGACTGGCATAGATTTGAGACAGAAATCTTACTGTAATGACTGGCATAGATTGAAGACATAAATCTTACTGTAATGACTGGCATAGATTGAAGACATAAATCTTACTGTAATGACTGGCATAGATTTGAGACATAAATCTTACTTTAATGACTGGCATAGATTTGAGACATAAATCTTACTGTAATGATTGGCACAGATGCTCATGGTGTTTGCCCTCCTCATTAAGATGCGGATAAGACCGGAGGTTCTGTGCTTCAGGATCTGACACTGGCCTGCCCCACGTTCCTTCCAGGCTGCAGGGACTGTCTCCAGGTCGTAACGAAACAACTTGGCTCGCCTGTATATGGTGGAGTTAAAAAAAGTTTCATTATCTTATATCTACAGTGAAGTGTATTACAAAGTGAATTACAGCAAATTCATAAGCCCCCTGAATGTTAATGCCTTTATGCTGTTGACAGCTCTGATCTGGAGCACTCATACAAATGTCATATCTAAAGTGAAGTGTATTACAAAGTGAATTACAGCAAATTCATAAGTCTTCTGAACATAAATGCGTGTATGCTGTTGACAGCTCTGACCTGGAGCACTCATACGAATGTCTTAAAGTATACAAAGTAAATTGACAGCAATCTGATCTGGATCACTCACGCCAATGTCCTGACTGTTGCGATGTCAGTTCTTAACTCAGTTTTTGCCATGTGGGTTCAGGGGCCCTTTTGAGAATAAAAACAAAAAAGAATAGACCCACTGCATCCCCCCTCCCTCCTCCCCCAACAAGCCTGTCATAGGAGGCGGCAAATTATTAGAGGTGTTCCTTTTGAAGGTGGAGTGCATTTGCCTGAGACAAACAGACAGGATTAACTTGATAGTTGCAATGTATTTAGAAAAAACTAAATATTACATAAATGGAAACCAACATATAGTCACGAGTTACTTAGTTAAGAATGAGTTTTTAAAAACAAATACAAGCCAAGATACAGTTAAAAAAAAAAATGTGTTAAGCATTGGGATTTAAAGTTGCACAGCTATAATGGCTGCATAGCCCTTCTGGCAACTATAAAGCAACTATAAATCTCTTTTAACTACAGTGAAGGGGGCAGATAATGCAATGGTGTGGACAGGTAATAAAATCTAGTCTCTCAAAAACAGCACTACAGGGCTCAGTAGAGAGGAAGAGGAGAAGAGGCAGACCAAGAAAGATTTTGATACAGGATTTAACTGACTGGATGGACAAGCCTTAGGCATGCAACCGTGAAGTCCATCACTTCTGAACGTCAAAGATTGAGGAAGCTGATCAGTCAACAGGAACTGGTGACCCAACAACACACCTTAATACGGGACAATGATAATAATAAGCGAATGCAGTCACCACAAACTGTGCAGGTCTGGATTTTTATTTTGCCCCAATGGAAAAACGTATCTCTTACCGAGGATCTACCTGGGCTTCCTGTAGCTGATTTTGCATTTCAGTTTAGAAAGTAAAGTAAAAAGGACCCATTTTCCACACCTTTAGGCTTATAAGGCAAGACCTGTATTTTATAGACCAAGTGGCACTCAGAGGGTGATGTGGTCAGCATCACGTCGGCCGCCTTTTCTTTCCAGGACTTACCTATGACCCATTTAACTCTTTGAGTCCCAGGGAATGCATCACGCGTTCATAGGTTCTTACCTAGAAGCCCAATGAACGCATGATGTGTCGATTTTAGTCTCTCTTTACTACCCATTTGGGTCTGTGATGCTAAATCCCCTGGGACTCTAAGAGTTAATTAAGGCTGTATCGAGCTGGGTGCCAAGGTTTTTTTTTTTTTTTTAAAGTTTGGTTCTGTCAGGACCCGATCCCATGACTCAGTTTATAAAGATTCATTTATTTGCTTAATTTCTTCTTCTTTCCATTTGTCTGAGTGATATTGCGTTATGCCTGTTTACAGTACAGCTGTGATATTTGCACCTTTTGGCTGACAAATCTAACTTCAGTAGGCATTTGTTCACTTGGTTAGCCTTCACAAGATTTGGTTAATTTTATTCAGTCGTTACTGCAGTTTGCACCTGACAAGATACAGCCAAATATTATGGGCAATAACAAGAAATTATACAAGACACAAACATGTGACAGTTACATAAACATGAGATAGTAACACAACTCACAGGCTCAACAAAACTTCCTCATCATTCTCCAATTGTGTCCCTTTGTCGCCCAGCCTGACTGTGGCCTCAAACTCCAAATCTGGAGAGCCTGCTACAGTTTCATGGTCCTGCAACAACATGTGACAGCGGCTTAGGTTATCGCACAATCAACAGAATCTGACACAGCAGATGCCGATGTTATGTACAGTGAGCAACAAGATTTCAAATGGCAACTTAAAATTAATGTGAACATTATTAAACTGATGAGTCTGCAAGACTGTCTTGAAGCAGTAGCCTTAACAAACTAGGAATCATACTAATAAAACTTTCAACTATAGTAAGAAAGAGAGCTGAAGTGCTACATAGACCTTGTACTCTTGTAGGCATGTGGCACATAAAGAATGAGCAGACCTCCTTAGAAACACCATCTTCTTCTTCCTAATGTTCTCGTAGACAGTTCTGGCTGTTCATTCAATTCTGGACTCTGGTCTTGTTCCAGAACCTTTGTATGCAAATCCATGTTACAGATCTGGCTTACTTGTATGTAGACTGTTGGCTCCTTGCCTCTCAGGTCTATTCTTGTACCTCCCATACCTGAACCCACACAGGAACTTAGAAACATATGACAATCAAAATATAGTTAACGAGAGAAATACAAGGACTATCAATGCTTTACACACACAAAAACCAATAAAGAAGTCCAAGAAACAGATGGAAAAATCACTAAAGAATCTGGCTCTCCTTGCAGATTCGGACGAGGGTTGGACGACTTAGTTCAGTTGAGTGGGAGTTCTCTCCCTTGGCCGCACTCAAAACAGTGAGCGGAAAAGTCACGAAACAAATGACATACTTACCTATCATCATACGGTTGCGTGTAAGGTTGCGTACGGTTGCTATTAGGGTTGCGTAGTCATCATACGGTTGCGCGAAGGGTTGCGTAGTCATCATACGGTTGCGCGAAGGGTTGCCTAGTCATCATACGGCTGCGTGTAGGGTTATACCTATCATCATACAGTTGCGTGTAGGGCTGCGTGTGGTGTGGGTTCAGGGTTAGAGTTTAAGGGTAGGGTTAGGGTTAGGGATTAGGGTTTAGGGGTAGGGTTAGGGTTAGGGGTTAGGCTTAGGGGTAGGCTTAGATGTGACAATATTGACGTAGGAGTTCCAAATACTGGCCGACAATCTGATGCTTGTGGGAGTGGCGCCACTGGAAGTCTGTCAAATATGACTACAATAGCGCGCAGCTGGTGCCCAACCGGTGGCGATGTGTCCGTGTCAGTAGCATCCACAGTCCGTCGACTGTTTGGGTGTGTATGTGACAGTGCGCGATTATTGGGAATTCCTGCGTCGTCAAAATTGTCACATCTAATGCTAAACCTAACGCTAAACCTAACCCTAACCCAACCCCTAACCCAACCCCTACCCCTACCCCTACCCCTAACCAACACCCCTAACCCAAACCCTACGCAGCCCTACACGCAACAGCATGATGGACTATGCAACCCTTCAGGCAACCGTATGATGACTACGCAACCCTACAAGCAACCGTATGATGACTACGCAACCCTACACGCAACCGTATGATGACTACGCAACCGTACGCAACCTTACACGCAACCGTATGATGATAGGTAAGTATGTCATTTGTTTCATGACTTTTCCGCTCACTGTTTCGAGTGCGGCCAAGGGAGAGAACTCCCACTAAACTGAACTAAGTCGTCCAGCCTGAATCTAACCCTTGTCCGGATCTGCAAGGAGAGCCAAGAATCTAGATATGGACCATCCACTCTTTTGGGCCAAGTTATGAGGAGAATGCACTAGCCATGCGGCTTTCAATCCTTTAAGACCCCCAGCCCATAAAAATATACAAGCAGGTAGTAATGACAATTAAGTGGGGGGGGGGGGGGGGGGGGGGGAACTTGAAAAGTCAGTGACAACTTTATTTCAGTTACTGAAATATTTTACAAAGTAAAGGACCTTCATTGTGACCTATAAGAAAATAGTGACCAGAGTTCAAAGCAACAGTGAATCTATGTTAATCTGTTAGTCTAGTAAACAACATTTGTGGCAGAAGTAGAAAAATGGTGACCTATTAGTTAGAAAACTAGTTACTAACATTTGTCGTGACAGTAGAAACATTTTAACCTTTTAGTCCAGTGACTAACATTCTTGGCAACAATAAAAACATTAGCGATCTCTTAGAAACTAGTGACTAACATTTGTGGTGACAGTAGAAACGTTTTAACCTTTTAGTCCAGTGACTAACATTCTTGGCAACAATAAAAACATTAGCGATCTCTTAGAAACTAGTGACTAACATTTATGACAACATGACTTCAAAGTATAACGACTACAATAAACCTTGTTCTTTAAAACTAGACAACTGACGCACATCATCTATTTAAATTAAATAATACTTCTATGGGTACCCTTTTTTGAGCATTCTAGGCCCACAACATAAATAATTAACTGAGTTAAATAATGGTGAAACATTGCTTTGAGATAAATCTGATTTATTTATTTTTTTAAATGCAAACTTGCCGTGACATATAAGTATTTTGATGAATGGCTTTTGGTGATACGGCTGATTAATGCGCTGAAAATGTGTGCCATTTTTGTAGAGCTCAACCAAACTCTCTAAGAAGTATATCACTTAATAATTCTTATGGCATTTAACAGGAAGCAAGGATCCACTTGTAAGAAATATTAAGACCACTAAAGCCTAAAGCACACAAACTCCCGGGAGTGTAAGCGCTAGTGTTGCCTCCCACAAAATTGAAGCGTTGTAGTTCTACAAGAAACAATCGACGTCACAGTTTTAACTTAAAATAACAGAAAGTAATAGGTAACCGGTTTTAATAAGCACGGATTGCTGCTTCAGTGAGTGGCGCTCACGGAAGAAAAAGTGTACCGTGATTTGACCTTTCGAACTCAATTAACTACAGTTCACTGTAAATTATAAACGATGTTTTGTGCTGTGTCAAAACATTTTAAAGTTTAAACACTGTCTTGTCGTAACGGAGTAACTTTAATCCAAGATAGATTTTAATAATCAGAACTCATCCATTTCACTTCACTTTCATGATGTTCACTCATGTCTTTAATTTCGCCTGTTGTGGTGAACTCAAAGGTTGAACATGATTAGTCCAGTTTAATAACTTATTAACAATGGCGCGTAAGTTCAGCTATCTGTGTGTGGATGTTTTTCCACCAATAATAATAATAGTTACTGGTGACGATATGAAAACAAAAGTAACCAGGGAAAACAAAGTATTCAGTCAGCAAATCATCGACTTGGGTGTTCGATTGACTTGTGAATGTGAATACATTTCCTAAATGTTATCAGCAATTCTGTACGAAAACAAATTACAGATAATTCTGACTGTCATTCTGACCTGTTTATGAATCATTATGAAGGATATTTGGCCGCAATGTTTACAATACATGTCCAAACTTCAATCTCTCCATTTTTTGCGGTTTCATACAGAAGGTAGCAGACGATCTTTGCGGTCACATCCGGTGTTCATGCAGTTTATGATGGTCTTAATTAAACGGGAAGAGCACCACTATTTATTTTTACACACCAATCGGCACTAGGTGGGAGTTGTAGCAGTCATTCCTTGTGGGGTGCAATTTTTCGTTATGATTTGATTTGATTCAAGAACCGACATCACAGCACTCGGGGCATTCCCATAAGCGCTCCATCCCCATCTTCAGCAGCCAGCGAAGAGTTCCTATACTAATGGTGCCAGTAGCATTTTGATTAATCGTCCATCTTGCCTTTCCTCTGAGTCTCGAGCATCTGCCAGAACCTCTCGTCACCCCCAACTGCATCAATCTCACCAGACTGTGGTGATCCATCTGCTCCTCTGAATTGTACACGCTCTCCCACAAGGTACTAAACACGTCTGCCCTTTTATGAATCAGTATTCCGCCGAGTTGTGCAGAGCCAGCCAGTCTGTCCGCCTGTTCATTTCCCAACACACAGACGTAACCCGGTGCAAAAAATCCAGACAATACTCCTCACTCGTGTCCTCCGCAGCGAAGTATGCCACTCTGCAAGAAGCATACCTTCTCTGATCTTCCTCAGCATGCTTTCTGAATCAGTTGCAATCACGATGTTTGTGTGTGTCTTGTTCTCTAGCCAGCGGAAAGCTGCAGTGACCGCCTCCACCTCCATTCTTAAGCTGGATGTTACGGTATTATATGCTAGGCTCTCCTGCACCAAACATCGACCATTAACTTTTGCTAAGAAGCCCCAAACACTTCTTTTTCCTCTTGACACTGAACCGTCTGTGTAAATTTTTCATTATTTGAAGCCCCACCCTAGTTTTTGCCAGGGACCCTGAATATGTGGCCATAACAGCTAAAAGGGGTTTCTGGGACCTCTCCTCGGTGAACCTCATCCTCATGGTGGCACTTTGTGTCACCAGGTGTTTATCGCTTTTGTGATGTCCTGGTGGGGTATAACAAGCAATCGCAAGGTGGATAATGTGGTCAGCATTACGCCGGCTGTTTTTACTTCCCCAGGACATATATCCTGGTACCCATTTTAGGCTGGGTCGACCTGCGACGCCCCATACCATGATACAAATCCGCACAGCCAGCAGTTGGTTTCGATCGCGGCACGTTGGAATTACGAGTCATACTCGCAACGCCTAAGCCACGGACGCCCCTAGTCAATGGCGCTACCTCGTAGTTATTCGCTAACATAGTTTGTAGTAGCAGCAGCAGCAGCAGCAGGAGTAGTAGTAGTAGTAGTAGTAGTAGTAGTAGTAGTAGTAGTAGTAGTAGTAGTAGTAGTAGTAGTAATAGTAGTAGTAGTAGTAGTAGTAGTAGTAGTAGTAGTAGTAGTAGTAGTAGTAGTAGTAGTAGTAGTAGTAGTAGTAGTAGTAGTAGTAGTAGTAGTTGTTGTTGTTGTTTTTGTTATTGTTGTTGATAATGATGTTGTTGTAGATGTCCTTGTTGTCGTAGCTTACATGTTCCAGAGCTTCTGAGCAATATATAGTAGTGGTGGTGGTAGTAGTAGCAGCAACAGTAACATCAGTAGCAGCATTTGTAGTAACAGTAGTAGTAGTAGCAGCAACAGTAGTAGCAATAGTAGTTGTAGTAAAAGTAGTAGTATAAGTAGTAATAGTCGTAACAGCAGCAGTAGTAGCAATAATAGTAATAGAAATTCATTCATTCAGTAGCATGTCCCTCGGGAAACCTCGCTGCCATAACAACCCTCCGGAAAACCTTCCTATCCTGAGCAAGATGTCCTGCGTCTGATACACCCATCTGGAGATCATCTGCCACATCCTGCACCCATCTTCTCCTTGGTCCCAGCATATAGCCCTCCATTATTGTTCTCTCTAGACTTCCAGTAGTGACCAAAATATTTCAATTTTCTTTGTTTTAGTCTTTACTAGCCAACCCTCTTCAATACTCAGCTCTTGAAGTATATGCATTTGTTCTTTTCTTTACCCAAATTCTTAGAACCTGTCTGTAACATTTATATTCAAATGCATTTATGCGCTGTTCCGCTTGTTTAGTAAGTGTCCAGGTCTCACAGGCGTATGTTGCAATGGGAAAGATGCATGCTCTTAAAAATCTAACCTTTGTAATTCTATCTGTAGTAATAGAAATAGTAGTAGTAAAAGTAGTAGTATAAGTAGTAGTTGTTGTAGCAGCAGCAACTGCAGTAGTAGTAGTAGTAGTAGTAGTAGTAGTAGTAGTAGTAGTAGTAGTAGTAGTAGTAGTAGTAGTAGTAGTAGTAGTAGTAGTAGTAGTAGTAGTAGTAGTAGTAGTAGTGGTGGTGGTGGTGGTGGTAGTAGTAGTAGTAGTAGTAGTAGTAGTAGTAGTAGTAGTAGTAGTAGTAGTAGTAGTAGTAGTAGTAGTAGTAGTAGTAGTAGTAGTAGTAGTAGTAGTGGTACTAGTAGTAGTAGTAGTAGTAGTAGTAGTAGTAGTAGTAGTAGTAGTAGCAGCAGCAGCAGCAGTAGTAGTAGTAGTAGTAGTAGTAGTAGTAGTAGTACTAGTAGTAGTAGTAGTAGAAGTAGTAGTAGTGGTAGTAGTAGTAGTAGTGGTACTAGTAGTAGTAGTAGTAGTAGTAGTAGTAGTAGTAGTAGTAGTAGTAGTAGTAGTAGTAGTAGTAGTACTAGTACTAGTAGTAGCAGTAGTAGTAGTAGTAGTAGTAGTAGTAGTAGTAGTAGTAGTAGTAGTAGTAGCAGCAGCAGCAGTAGTAGTAGTAGTAGTAGTAGTACTAGTAGTAGTAGTAGTGGTAAGTAGTTGTATTGATGATGGTGGTGGTTGTCTCCGTGGTGGTTATAGTTGTAATAGTCATCGTACAGTGGTAGTATTATTTGTAGTGTGTATGGTGGTGGTGATGGTAGTAGTAATAGTAGAAGCACCAGCAGCTGCAAACTTATTTTACATTTTTGTAACTAAAATCCACTGCCTGGAAGAATATATTTAAAATACTATTTATTCGCAACGTTATAACAAAATAGCACAAATTGCACTTTAGGTTATGTGATGAGAATATGAAAATAACCTAAGAGTTGAGTTGAGTTAAGTAGAGTCAAGAATTGACATTAGGAATAAAGGAAGGCCAAAAAACACACGGAGAAGAGAGCTGGAGAAAGAAGTTAGAAAGATGGGGAGAGCTCCATGCAATGGCGAAGGATAGAACGACTTGGCGTGAGTTGGTTGAGGGCCTATGCTCCATTGGGGGAAATAAAGGCAGAAGAAGAAGAAGAAGAAGAAGAAGAAGAAGAAGAAGAAGAAGAAGAAGAAGAAGAAGAAGAAGAAGAAGAAGAATTGACATCACAGCACTCAGGGCATTCCCAAGCGTGCTCCGTCCTCATCTTCAGCACCCAGCGCAGAGTTCCAAAACTGATGGTACTGGTCACAATCTGGTTATATGTCCGTCTTGACTCTCCTCTGAGTGTAGTGAGCCGGCCAGACCCTCTGGTTACACCCAGGTGCCTCATTCTCTCCAGGCCATAATAATCTTGTTTCTCTAATGATTCCTTTGCTTGTTCCCAAAGGGCCTTGACCACATCTGCCTTGTCATTTATCATTTACCACCCAGTGGTGCAGATAATAACCTAAGAAACGTTACAACGCGTATAGCATCAGCGGAAGACCTAGGAAAAATTTGAATTATTGCATTAAAAACAGCCTTACAGAAATGAACATTAATCTTAATTTAGATTCAATTTCGATTTAACCAGTAACAGTGTTACTTTTGTAGCTGACTCCCAGAGCATGTTGAGAAGGGAAGAGACAAATATGCAACGTGCACACTGGCAAGTATTGCTTCAGAGGTCCGGGTAATTAACATCCTTTCAATATTTTGTCTCCTGTGACTTCCGATATGCAGGGAAATGCACCGAAGATACTGATATATTGACTAGTTCTGCACCATTTGGTAATACATTTTGGCTAGCATTGCGCAATTTAGTAGTAAATTACGAATGGTTCTGCACCATTTATTAGCAGCTTGGAGAGATATGAAAACTTAGGTTATGAGTTGGATTATCTTCACAGCACTCCGGACACATTCATAGGTGATCAGACACACCCTTTAACATATTCATCAGCGTCGCACAATAATAGTAACAGTCCTGCGATGTTTAACGAGACTTCTTGTGCGTCCGGTGTGTTTCTCATGCTTGGCTGTGCCGATCTTTACTCCTAGCTCTTGTATTCTTAGCAGTTATGTGGACACGCTGGTTCCGAAATTCTCGGATCGCCCGTTCTCTCTAAGGGCATTAACAGTGTCGGCGTGATCCATAGGCTGGCCATCAACACCTAGTGCAGAACCTATTAATCTATCAGCTTTTTCATTGCTAACAATACCTACATACCCTGGGACAAATATGAAAGTAACTGCAAGCACAGGAGAGTTGTGCCATGACTCACCTTGCGGTTACCCTGGTGAAACCGTTTGTGAAATGTAGTCGATTTTGTGTTTGAGCTCGAAGGATTAATTTTTTTTTTTTTTTTTTTGTGTGCCTCATGATAATCAATTGTTACTGTAGTCTACGACTGACAAGATACAGCGAAATACGACAGTCATAGAGTTGTCATACAAATTAGAAATGGATAATCGGTATTTTTCTGACTTATTATGAGTAAACTCGAATACTTACAACAAGCAAGATTTGTGGGGGTTGGTGAGAGAAGTCAAAGGCGAAGGCACAGAGAGAGAGAGACCTGGGGGAGGGGAGCTTAGTCATATGGATGGGACGAGACAAGAACAAAGACCTGGTTCGTGATTAAACTGGTTGTGTGGCATGACGAAACATGACTGTTTACGTTTGTCGGCAAGACACACAGTGATGTTAATGACAGAGCGACCAAAACAATAACTATAAATAAATTAAGGGAAGCTACTCTCACCTTTCTTCAGTTCCTACTTTCGATTTCACTGAAGGTCAAAAACAATGAACACACTAGCAGCCTTGCCAGCAAGTTCTGCTACCTAGTAACTTAGAGAAGATATACCACACTCCGGGATGGCATCACAGAAGGATAACAATAACGTCAAAGACTATGACATATTCAAAGATTCGCTGCTGAGATATCTTGGTAAGAAAGTAATAACTAACTTAATATTTAAGTTTAATTAAGTAATTATTAGTATTTTTATACTTGATCTGAAACTTGGAGAACAACTAAAAGTAACAGAGATTGAGATGGTGAAGTGAAGCCTTATTACAGGTTTTTGAAAACCAAGTCTACGACAAATTTCTGGACCCATCAAAGATTCAAACAGCGGGGAATGGAGAGGGAGAAGCAACTACGAAATTCATAATCTGTTTAAATTACCTTTGATCACTGGCATAATGAGAGCTAATAATCAACTGGGCTATCCTCCGAAAAACGGTCCCAAATTATCGAGGTCGAAAATATACCCTAACAGGGCCTCAATCACATGTAAATTGCGGACCTCTTTCAGGCGACTACACAGCATACTGCGGAAAAGCTTCTGCCGAGGTAAAGTCACCGCCGAGAGTATCTCCCGCGCCGCTACGTGCAGGGCGGAGCAGGGCTAAACTAGATGGCTGGGACTCACAAGCAGTAGCTACTGCATCTTCTGCAGCTTCCTTCATTTTATTTTTTGCTTGTGAGTCCCAGCCATCTAGTTAAGCCCCACTCTCGGCGGTGGTGGTATAGTCGCTGAAAAGAAGTCCACAATTTACATGTGACTGAGGCCTTGTTAGAGAATATTTTTTCCTGGATAATTTGGGACCATTATTCGGAGGATAGCCATAGACTGAAATGGACGGGGGAAAATTAAAAGAATGTCAGATAACATAGAAGTAAAAACTGTACAAGGGAGATGAATGGTCGTAGACCATGAGACAGACCAAAAAGACAATGGAGAGATAATATCCAGGCAGACGTGCAAACACTTGGTGTCACCAAGTGGAAAGAGAAGGCCAACCAGAGAGATTATTGGAGGCGGGTGATAACTGCAGCAATGAACCTCAAGGGCTCGGAGTGCTGAAGAGGAAGAAGTATTATTTTCTTGCCTTGCACTCCCCTGCATAGGGAATTGAAGGTAGGACTTAGGACTGACTGCTGGTGGACACCAGGCTGGTGATTCCTTTACATCTATCCTAACTGTCAATTTCTTTGGAGGTTGAACCATGTATCTGGTATCTGCCTTGTTGGTCCCTGTCATCCAGATTGATATGTCATTATGTTTATTGTAAACGTTTCGTTTAGGATGCAGGCAGGAGGGGACAAACTGATCGATCGATCTGGGTTTTTGCCCTGGTGACTGCTGGGTCTGCCTCCTCCAGCACTGAGACATTTTTTAAAACATCTTGTATTGTCAAACCTTCAGGTCCAGCTGGTTTGCCAACCAGACTGAGATGGTCTGATCTTTTTGTCAAACCTTTCAGGTGGAAAGAATAGATGGCACGCACACAACATACATGGTGACTGGTACTGAGAGAATTATAGTTAGGAAGATAGTGCTGACTGCAGTTGAGATAATATAGAATAAATATGAATTTTCTTGTGTGGGTTCAGGGGCCCAGTTGTGGGGGAAACAAGAATAGACCCACTGCCTGCCCAAAAGCATGTTGTATGAGTCGACTTCTTCTTCTTCTTCGCGTTCACCAGCTGTACACTCTGGCGTAAAGTTCTGGTTGTTCGTTCACTTCTGGACTGCAGTCCTGCTCCAGAACCTGAGTGTTGCGTGTGCATCAGTTTTACAGATCTGATTAAATTGAATGTAGACTGCTGGTTCCTTGCCTCTCAGGCAGATGCACTCCGACTTCAAAGGAAGCTCCCCAGTTAGTCGACTCTTACGACATGCTTTTGGGGAGGCAGTGGGTCTATTCTTGTTTTCCCCACAATAGGGCCCCGGAACCCACACGGGGGTATGAGTCGACTCATTGGGATCTTCCTTCGAAGGCGGAGTACATCTGCCTGAGAGGCAAGGAACCAGCAGTCTGCATGCAGATGAGTCAGACCTGTGAAATGAATGTACACACAATACTCAGGTTCTGGAACAGGACTAGAGTCCAGAAGAGGACGAACAACCAGAACTTTCAGCCAGAGCTTACAGCCAGTGAATGCGAAGAAGAAGAATATGAATTCACTGAATGCCAGGTTTTTTTTTTCTTTTAAAAAAAAAGGTGTCAGTACTCACCACAAAATGTCTTTACCACTTTTGCTGTGAAATCAGGGAGGGGGTCTTACAGGTTACAGACTGAGGATTTAGAGTTGCATGACCAGGGCTGTCACCACAGACTGCGCAGGTTATGATTTTACTGTTGCCCCTGACAGAAAAATAAAATCTGCAACTTACAGAGGATTCAAATTTCTGTCTCTCGTTTGAGAGCCGAGTATTCTTAACCATTTGGCCAGCCGCTCCTCGCCACAAAGTATGTGTTAAAATAGCTCTGGAGAAAAAATTATCCTTAAAGAGAAAAGGCTGCATGCGGCCCTAAATCCTCAAGCGCAAAGACCTCCCTGTCTACACTGCAGAAGTGGGAAATACGGACAACAATTGCAGGAATGTGCACCGTTAGGTACCATTGGACACACACACACACACACACAAAACTGCTGGACACACACTATGACTATGAGGTTCAACAAAGAGGGAAGGAAAGAACGTACCCAGAAACAACCTAACGTTTCGACTGGACTCTTTATCAGTGAAATCATTGTTGCTAATCTATAAAGGCAGAGGTGGAAGTAATAATAACAGTAGACTAGTGATTGTGGTGAAATCCAATGCAAGAGACTGATCTGGGCAGACTAGAAACACTAGATAATCAATGGCTCAGTCATGAGCTTATCTGGGCTGTTCCATCTCTTTATATCTTGGCTATTCGGTTTCTTTATACCTGGGCTGTTCCATCTCTATACCTGGGCTGTTCCATCTCTTTATACCTGGGCTGTTCCATCTCTATACCTGGGCTGTTCCATCTCTTTATACCTGGGCTGTTCCATCTCTTTATATCTGGGCTGTTCCATCTCTTTATACCTGGGCTGTTCCATCTCTTTATATCTGGTCTGTTTCATCTCTTTATATCTGGGCTGTTCCATCTCTTTATACCTGGGCTGTTCCATCTCTTTATACCTGGCTGTTCCATCTCTTTATACCTGGGCTGTTCCATCTCTTTATACCTGGGCTGTTCCATCTCTTTATACCTGGCTGTTCCATCTCTCTATACCTAATCTCTTTATACCTGGGCCCAGCTTCTTTATACCTGGGCTGTTCATCTCTTTATAGTAGCTGTCTCTCTTTTGTTAATAGAATATGTAAAGTCTCTGCTGTATACCCACAGTAGTGAACAGGCATTGTAGTTTTCATTCACCTGCTATCTTACAGAACAGGCACAATAGTGGTAATTGCCTCATAAGTAAGAAGAACTAGGCAGGAACTAGGCAGATTCCAGGCTACCGATAGGTGAGGAAAAGATTCAGGCACTGAATAGGACACCTGAGAAAGTTTGATAATAGCATAATTTTCAATAATTAGCTTGTATGATTCTACTGGTAGTTGCGGAAGAATTCTTGCATAATTTTGTTTTCATTCTGCTAGGTTATGCTAATGAAGTCGGTGAATCGTTTCGAGTTCTGGTACCAGTGTCTGTGGTCAGGTTGAGCTATGCTGTTGCCACCGCATACGTGGTGGCAGATTCCATAGACAAGGGCTATCTGAAGTGGAAGGTGAGTAAGTCAAGTCTAAAGGAACCTTTTCCACTTCTTCAGGTGTATTGGGCATATAGGGCTAGACCTATATTTTATAGACCAATCGACACTCCTTAGGCGATGTGGTCAACATCACGGCAGCTACCTTTACTTCCCAGGACTTTACCTGGTAATGGTAGGCTATTTGACCTGGGAGCCCAGGTCATTTTTGGAAAAAAACGCATGGCTCCGCAAAAACCTGGACCCACGACCTTCAGATCCGCAGGGGACGTCTAGCCACTACATGATAGTGACTCACGAGTAAGTAAAGTAAAGGGCCCATTTGTACTCCGATGGTGACCCTAAATCTCCAGGTTCAGAATTCCCTTTGTCTTACAGCCCCATAAAAAGTGGTAAATACAATCTTATAGCTGACGGGCATAATTGGAAAAGGGCAAGGGAAAGATAAAGAGATAAATACCTGGATGATAGAGGCAGGGCATGAACACTGACTTCATGGGCGATTCTGCTGACTGTATGACATGGTGAACTATGACCCCTTAGAGTCGTTGGCATTGATCAGGAGACTGATTGATGATGATGGGGAAATGGTTCAGCTGTTTGCTTCTTGCTTTTCCTTGTAGGACGGGATCTGCGGGGCGAAAAGAATAAATCCACGACCCCAATAACAAGTATGTTTTAAAAGGGGACTGAAAAAGGTTTGCAGAAATCAAATGTTCTAGACGAAATGTCGCAGTTTAACTGTAAACCACAAAATATCATGACAACTACCCTATTAAGGACAAACACAGAAGAAGGAAAATCTTCAACCTAATGTAAGTTGGAGTAAATCTGCCTAAAAGGGGAGGAACCAACAGTCTGCATTCAAGAAAGGCCAGATCTGTAAAATGGATGTGCTTGCACAGAAAAGTTATGGAACAAAACTAAAGTCAAGAAGTGGACAAACAACCAGAACTTTCTGCTGGAGTTTTTTAGTTGTGAATGTGAAGACAAAGGATCTAATTAATTTATTACTCCCTCCCTGAGTGGGACCCTATTGGGGAGGGGGGGATATACTCACTGTCTCCCTAACAAGCATGTCATAGTAGTCACTTTTTTAGGGGTTTCCAATAAAGTCAGAGTGCATCTACCTGATAGTCAAGGAACCAACAGCCTGCATGCAAATAAGCAGATCTGTAAAATGGATGTACACTTAAAACTCATGTTTTGGCATCTATATATCTTCTTTTACCCCACCAGGACATCACACGAGCGATAAACACCTGATGGCACAAAGTGCCACCATGTGGATGGGGATCTTGCGTGGAGAGGTCCCAGTAACTGCGTTCAGCCATTAGATCATATTTATGGCCGGGCTATATTGCGGCCCCTGGCAAGAGCCAGAGTAGGGCTTCAGATAACGAAAAAAATTGCATTACACAAATGAATAATCAGATATAAAGTTTTGGAAAAAGACTCAAGTCCCGAAGTGGATGAACAATCAGAACATTCCACCAGAGTTTACAGCTGATGAATGGGAAGAACTCATGACCACAAACATTTTAGAGATCTTTTGGGGTCATAAATAGAGCTGCAGAGTTTGTGGTTTATGTGACACTCTTGTAGATGAGCAGCTGTAATTCAGATGTTTTTTTTTTTAAGCCATAAGAAATTTGATGCGGCCTGCAGTTAACCTGGTTAATTCCCCTTTTGTTGTCATATTCTTGTTTATTCGGTTGTCCTTTTTAGATTGAGACAATTTCTTTATGTCCCAAATGATTTATTCTGCAGAAACCGTTTGTGGATGAGAAAACAAAATACAGACAAGTAGGAATTGCCACAGCAGACACTCTTATCTGGCAAGGTTTGGCATCAGTGGCCATCCCGGGGTTCACCATTAACCGAATTTGCTGGGCAACACGGCACGCATTAGCAAGCATGAAGTTTCTTCCACATCCAGTGAAAATCTGGGGCGTTGTAGCAGCAGGACTCGGCAGCATCCCATTTATAGTCCACCCCATTGACCGGGGGACAGACTGGCTTTTGGACAACACAGTCAGAAAATATTATGGCAGCTCTTGACATAGACGGTTGGGGTCATCATTGACGAATACAGTTGTTGCTGTTTTATTTGCTGCAAACTGCAGTTTTTGAAACTTATGTTTTAGACTTGTTTTATGTATTGCCAATGTTAGTCAGGGATCTCTAAAGCATTTAATCAGTTTTCATGTTTTTATACATGATTTTTCAACATACTTTGTTTGTAAGCTTGTGATGTTGAACTGGGTACACTTCTAGTCACTGCCTGGTTATTAGCCATTTATTATATTGGGAAATCTCCACGTAGTTAACTCTTTCAGTCCCAACCAACATGCCATGTGTGATCAGATATTTTCCATGTGTACCAGACAACGAACGATGTGACTACTGTGTAGCCTAAACATGCTATAGAAACCTGTTTGTTTATTCTAGTACCCAACTTGGTATATGAGTTCCTGTACCTGTGACAGTTAGGCTTTTACACTTTGTTAATAGTCTAAGGAAAATGGCACTGCAAGGAGTTACCATGGAATCTGGCTGACGCTCAACACTCAGAGGAAGGATGAGACAGATATACAGTCAGACGGTTACTTGTACCATCAGAATTGAAACTCTTTGCTTGCTGCTGAAGATGGGGACTGAGCACTAAGGGGAGCACTGTGTGCTGTGATATCGATTCTTAAGTCAACATTCAACTCTGTTTACATGCATTATGTTTATTGTTTCTTTGTAATGTTCAGCTAAATTTCCTGGTACTTAAGAAGTTCAGCTCACTGCTTCATACTGTGAGGGTTGTGGGTTCATTTCAGGGACCGCATCGTTTGGTACACTAGTGAAATTGTCACTGTCACTGGGAATCATTGCTGGTGCTAAAGGGTCTGTGCTTAGTGTAATGATCTAGCTAAGTAGATACCTTTTCTGCTGGGAGAGACTTAGCCAGACTGGATAAAACCCGGTGCAAAGATGTTGATCTTCTCAAGATTTAAGCTTTATTATTAGTATTATTATATATTTGCACATGGCATTTAAATAAGTCTTCATTAGTCGGTTCCACTGACTGTGTCCAAATGATTAAGTCAGTTTTTATATTTAGTCTTTTGTATTGTTTAATCACTGTCCATGCTTTTGAATACTGATGAAGACTTAATAGACATCCTCGTCAGTGCTACGAAGTTTGTGCACTGCACTGAGATTCTTAGGACTCAGTCTTGAGTTAGAAGTAGAACGGAGCACTTATATATTACCTTTCTTGTGAAACGATGTTGATCCGTTGTTCAAACATCAAACAAACAGACACAGGATTCCAGGACCTATTTGGGGAAAGGGGGGGGGGGGTGGGGGCCACATAGACAAGCATCTTGTAAAAGTCAACTATTTATGGGGGTGTTTCCTTTGAAGTTAGAATGCATCTGTCTGAGACCTGAGGAACCAAGCAATGTGCTTATATGCATAAGCCAGATCTGTAAAGCAGATCTGCATATGAACTTCAAGTTCTGAAACAAGACCAAAAATGGACAAACAATGAGATCTTTCACGGAGTTTATAGCCAGTGAATGCAAAGACTTGTTGCTAAGTCAACAAATTCTGGTATTTATTGTTTGTCTTCTATGTTCAGATTTACATTTTCATTGAGAAGTTATGTTCATCAGTATTACCAGGTGTGTTTTTTTAATCTGGCGGTATACAATGGTTCACAGCACCGGCACCTTTGTGTTTGGGCACCATTTTTTTCTGCACAAATGTAAAAGATGCTTTGTGATGAGTACTGGCACTTTTTAAAAGAAATTAATACTTTGTCATGAGTACCGGCACCTGTTATTAAAAACACTTTTTTTGAGTACCGGCACTTGGTTTTAAAACACTTTATGGCACCTTTTTGTCCAAATAAAAATTAGCCTGTGAGTAACTGTGGAGGCGCAGTAGCCAGATGCTTGCCTGCTGTCCCAAGGGCTTGGGTTTAAATCTGAATTGAAACAGTTGTCATAATTGACTAGTTCGTCAGTATTGTCTCTAATCTGCAGTTCATTTCTGACTGTTTTTCCCCAAACTACTACCTAACAAAGCAGATCTCAGGTTTAAGCTCAGCCTCTTAGACAGTTATTGTTAGGGCACTGTTGTCATAGCTACATCAAGTACTTTCCTGCTGTAGCACAGACAGGAGAAACTATTTGCGAGGACGATATAAAACATAAGACAAGCTGCAAAATTAACCAACCAAGTCAAAGTTAGAAATATTATTATGTGTAGACAACACCCACTGAGGGCTGATAGGTCAATAAAAATAATATTCTAGTATCTTTTACCTGATGCACTAATGACATTAAATGAGTACCTTCATTACTTGTTTACTTACAGTAGTAAATTAAGTAAAGTGCCCTTTTCCACACCTTCAAGTGTATTGGGTATATAGGGCTAGACCTACATTTTATAGACCAAAAGGCACTTGATTGGTGATGTGATCAGCATCCGGCCGGCAACCTTTCCTTCCTAGGACTTTATCTGTTATATTTATCTCGTACTCACTCAAGGCTGGGTCGACCTGAGAGCCAAGGTAATTTTTGAAAAAAATCAGGCCCTTACTTGTAGGGCTGCCAGATAGTCTGTCTTCCTCGAATTCCTCTATATTTTTTTTTTCTGCCAAATTTTGTTCCTGTGAAGAAAATTTAATATGTTGATGTGTGTTTATTTTATAGCTTATTAATAGGGAGAATTGTTATAAACAGACGAGTCATCATTCCGTTTCTTTTTTTCTTCTTTTTTTTTTAATGACCAGTTACAAAATCTGGCAACCCTAACTGAGTAGGGCTCACATATTTGTTGATCCTTTTATATGTTTGTGATGTTAGGTGACCTATGCAATTAAACATTGATCTGATGATAATTTTTAATTGCACAGCTGCTGTTGTTTGTGTGTGTGTGGTATCCGTTCATTGTTCATTGCAGGATTATCTACATTGCACTTCGAGCACCCCCATAAGTCCCACAGTCTTCAGTTAAGCCTGTTCTTGGATGTGTTTGTGCTGGCTCCTGTTCTGTACTGACTGATGTAATATTTTGAGCTCTTGAATGATTTTTACAGCACACTGCTTTGATTCTTGTCAGAAAACTTATATCAGGAAGCAGGTAGCCTTTATGAATAATTTATGAAAGTTATCATCCATATTTCCTTTTGTACAGTACAGCTTTGTCTTCATTTTGGTTGGAACAGGCCAAATTGCGTCTCTGTTGGCAGCATACAGTTGACAGTGTTGAAGCACATGCTCAGAATTTTTGGTCACAAGTTGCAGAGGCACAACTCCATGTTACCAATACTAAAAAATGTGAACATATGTTGACCATGTCTGTTGTGTCCTGTCCTTAGCCTGAATATAATACACTGTGCATCTCTAGAGTGGGAATGAAGCCAGTCTCGAGAAGAGAATCTGGTGTGTGTATTCAGCCATCTTTCCTGGATGCTAAACTGTATTAATGTCATAAGTCTCTTGGTGGGTTAAGTCACTCTGACTGCACCATGTAACTTCAGCTGCTGGATAGTCTATCTGCTGTTTCATTGCCTTCCAAGCCACAATCAGCTGGATTACCAGTAATTGTCTGATTGTACATCTGTCTTGCCTTTTCCCTTGAGAGCTGATCGTCAGCTATATCTCCTGCTAACTTTCTACGGTGCCATTCTCCTCAGATTGTAATGATCTGTATGGCCTCCGAACTGTTCAGTTCATTCACTCTCAAAGAGCCTTCACAACATCTAGCTTGTCAAACATCACTTCACCACTAAGTGGTGCAAAACCGGCCAGTATATCTGTCTGCTCTTTTCCCAACATACCTTCATAACCTGGAGAAATATCTGAAGGATGCTAACTACCCGGGACCTCTGAAGCGATGCTTGGCACTCTGCACGGAGCCTGTCTGTCTCCACCTTTCTCAGCATGCTCTTTGAGTCAGTTACAATTATGACATGTGTATCCAGCTGATTCTCAATCTGGCGGAAGAAAGCAGTGACTGGCTCTACCTGCTTTCTCAAACTAGACGTTTTGATATTATATGCCGAGCTTTTGTTGCACTAAGTGAAGTCCATTTGTTTTTGCTATGAACCCCCACGCACTTCACATTTTGGCCACTTTTGTGCTACCAGTGTCAGACATGGACCCTTAACTAAACTAATGAACGCAAAATCATAGCAGAGGTTAGATGTTCCAGTACAGCCACGTGAGTAACAAGAGAATCTATATATATATATATATATATCATCAGGTGCCTTGCCGACTGGCGTAGGCGATCATGCCTCTCTATATTATGCGATCTCCTGCAGCATGTATCAGTTCGTGTGCCGATACACCTCCATTCCAGGCAACACGACTCAAGCATCTTCTCTCTTTGTCTTCCTCTATCCCTCCTTCCACAGATCTTTCCAGTGGTCACATGTTCTATTTTCCCTCTTCTCATAACATGGCCGAAAAATGATGACTTGTCTCCTGATGTCTGTGATAAGTTGTCTTCTGGCCCCCCCTCCTCTTTCAAAACCTCTTGGTTGCTCTTTTTTAGATGTCCAAGGTATTCTAAGCATTCTTCTGTAAAACCACATCTCTGAGGCCTCTAGAAATTGTTTGGCCTGCCTACCGATTGTACAGGATTCACAGCCATATGTTAAAACTGGATGTATGTAGCAAGCAAGAATTCTCTTTCTAACTCTCAATGGCAAGGATATATTGCACAAGATGTTTATATATATATATATATATATATATATATATATATATATATATATATATATATATATATATATATATATATATATATATATATATATATATATAAAATGAAGAAACGAGAAGAAGACTAGGACGGAAACCAGTTATTGAGCTTATTAACAGCAACACATAAGATGGTTTGGCTATCTGAGGAAAATGCCCTGTTACTAACTACCACAGAGAGTCATACAAGAAATATAATGGACAGAAGTGGAACACCACGCAGAACATGGAACGACGTCATCAAGAACAGCCCTCAAAGACTGACGTTCAACCGCCATCAGGACCGCACAACAAGCCATAAACACCGGGTGACACAAAGTGTCACTTTTCGGATGAGAATCACCTGGACACAAGTCCCAGAAACCCGGTTCAACCGTTAGGTTATATTAGAGCTCCCGACTTCAGAATAAAAAACAAAATATTGCGTTCCATATTGGAGAGATGTTAAACAGCCTTACAGAAAGAAGACCAGTTTATACAATGCACTGGAAAGAGCTCACGGAAGACTCTTCTCTCCTCCCTCCTCTCCTCTTCCCCCGCCCCACGTCACACACACACACACACACACACCGTTCGTTCCCTTGTCCCCCCCCCCCCCCCCCATATCTTCAAGTTTAACTAGCATCCCCGAAGGGAGAGCTTTAGGTTATAATTATGACTAGATTATGTAAGCCATATAATATACCTTAGCATTGCTGGCCATCAAGTAGCTCCGAAAAGAACTCTTGTAATCTTTATGCGATCACAGGAGACAGACCCAAATACTGTCCCGATCGGCGAAAGAGTCGTCTACCGGCCAACCAACGGGCGTCGCTTGGTGCAGCAAAGCCTGGCATCTAGTTTGAGAATGAAGGTGGAGGCAGTCACTGTTGGATTAAGAATCAGCTGTGCACACATGCCGTGATTGTCACTGACTCATAGAGCATGTTGAGAAAGGCGGAGGCAGGCATACTACGTGCAGAGTGGCAAGCATCACTTCAGAGGTCCCGGTTAGTTAACATCTGTTGGTTATTTTCTCCAGGTGATGCTGGTGTGGTGGAAAATGAGCAGGCAGATAGACTGGCCGGTTCTGCACCACTTGGTGGTGAACTGATGTAGGACAAGCTGGATGTTGTAAGGACCCTTTGGGAACGAGTGAACAGTGCCGAGGAACAGATAGATCATTAGTAATGACATTACGGTCTGAGGAGAATGGCACTGCGAGGAGTTACAAGTGGATCTGGCCGACGCTCGACATTGAGGGGAAAGGCGAGACGAATATACAATCAAACAGTTAATGGTACCATCGGAATTTTAACTCTTTGCTTGTTGCTGAAGATGATGAACAAGCGCTTATGGGGGTGTCCCGAGTTCTGTGACGTCGATTGTTTATTTAACATTCAACATTGGGCCACCAAGTGGCCGATGCAGACGCACACACGTACACTTTCATGAAATACCTATGGAAACTGAAAAAGAAGAAACGAAATTTTCTCAGGCATTTCAAGAAGTTTTGTCTGCACAAAACAGCACCGACGCACCCAAATTGTACTACCGCTCGCACGGACATGCAGAATGGGTTGGAGAGGCACATCGTTACACTGAAGTCAGTGTAAGATTTAAGCAAGATTTATCTAAGATGGACACAAACCGTTCCTGACAGACGTGAATGATAGGCTTTATCTGCATTTCTTGGAACAATTGGCCTCAGGTACGTATACACGTGTGCATTTGATACCATATGGCAACAGCCAAATGGTACAGACAGGCAATCATACATTAAAAGACTAATTCAACCGGGTTCGGAGGGGTGAGAAGAGTTTCTTGAAGATATTCAACAATGAGAGGAAACATAAACAGACCTTTAATCAGATTGCAAATGGTGCAGTTAGCAAGCTGCTGAAGAAGGGGAGGGAGCACGTGGGGTAATGTCCCGAGTGCAGGGATCTTAGTTATTGATTGATTCATTCATTCACTAGTAAAAGTAAAGCATCGTACTTCTTATGCACAATGAGCCGGGCCGTCTTAATGCATGGACATGCTCGGCAGTGTAAAAAAAGGAGGGGCAGAAGCAAAGTGCCTTATGAAAATGTATAGTTTGTTGCCACCTTTCCGTCTGTCCAGATGATAGAGTATATTGTGCTGTGAGAAGGCATAGGAATCACCGGGTCGCCCATTGGCTCGTTGGTAGACGACTTCGTCGTCGGTCGGGACAGTATTTGGGTCTGTCTCCTTTGATCGCATCAACACTGCAGGAGTCCTTTTCAGGGCTTTGGTGGCGAGCAGTGCTAAGTAGAGCTGTACCGAATATTCGCTTCGGGGCCGAATAGTGGGCCTATTGACTATTCGGTATTCGGCCGAAGAGTTGGGGTCGGGCAGAATACGAATGTAGTTACCTTACACCCGCTTTCTGCATACACGGCCTTAAAGCTGCAACATGGAACGGTTGGTTTTGTTAAAAGCTAATGCAGCTTTCCTGCATTAACTAAGCTGTCAGTGACAATTTCCAAGTTTACTTACTTGTTATAATACTTAGGATTCTTTCATCCCTAGCTTTTAGTTACCACAGACTGACTGAAGGATGCAAAACATAAAAAGTTTTTAAATGTTTACTATTCTGTACGCATACTAACTAGACATGGAAAGAAATAAAATTCCGGCCACATCCAAGTCGATAATATGAAAATCAAACGAACGAAAACATATAAGTATTTAGGTGCAAACTTCAACTGCTCCAACATGCTGAGAGAAGAAATACAATCTAGAATACAATCTAGAAATAAAGTATACTATGCCCTTCAACATCTGCTAAAGTCAAAGAGTCAGTTTCGCAACACCAAGATCAAAATATATAAAACATTGAAAAGACCAGTCGTTTTATATGGCTCTGAAACTTGAAGCAGAAATAAAAAAGAGAGATAAGGCCTTATTGAAAACAGTCTTACGACAAATCTGTGGACCCATCAAAGTTGCTAACTGCGGGTAATGGACAGTGAGAAGCAACATAATCTGTTTAAATCACCATTGATCACTGGCATCATGAGAGCTAACAGACTAAAATGGTTGGGTCATATTGAAAGATTGTCAGATGACAGAGAAGTAAAATTGTATATACCTAAAAAAGAAATGGTCGTTGACCACAAGACAGACAAATAAGAAGTTCGAGAAATAATGTCCAGTCGGACTTGAAAACAGCTGGTGTCACAAATTGTAAAGATAAGGCCAGCTAGACAGATGAATGGAGACGAGTGATATCTGCACCAGTAAACCTCAAGGGCTCGGAATGCTAAAGAAGAAGATGACTATTATGTGCTACTTTAGGTGAATTAAAAGTTCAGCGTACATTTGACATTGTATTTTTTTAAAGGTATTTTTGTTCACACTATACCCACTATTCGTATTCGGCCGAATAGTGAAAATCACTATTCGGAACAGCTCTAGTGCTAAGGCCATTTTATACGGCGCATATAACCTAGTCACAAATAAAGCCTAAAACTCTCCCTTCGGGAGGGCGCTGGTTTAACGTGATGATAATATTTTTCAGCAAAGCATCGGATCGACATGGATTTCACAGTCCATGGGATATCAAAAAGATGTATGGGGTGAGGTTTCTGCTCTTCGTAGTATAAAGCCTGGGCAGTGTTGTAGAGATCACGTGTTGCCCATGCAACATTAACCCCCTCCCCACCCCGGCCAGCCTTATTTACTGTAAATGAAAGGTAACACCAATTGGTTTGGAAGAAAGCACTCTGCAGAAGCGGCTGGGTCAGATATGATGGAAGGTTTCATTCCCGTCATGGTAAACGTAGCTTTTTCGAATGTGTCTTACAGAAGGCTTTGGAGGCTTTGTAATGCCGGAGTGTCGGGTTCGATCTCAGGTGAGGGTGATTCGGCAGCAGAACTTCTTGCTTTGGTTTCGACAGTAACACCTGAACAGAACAGACCAAGTCACAGTTTTTCGCTTACGCACTGGACACTTCAGACTCAACAAACACTCATGTTGAGTGGCTAAACAGCTCTCTGCCAGTGTCTTCATCAGACTCCAGAACATGTCCTGCAAGATTGTCCTCTCTTGGGCCGAGCTGCGGAACGACACATGGCAGCACCCACTAGTCCTGACAATTAAGCTTTGGGAAAACCTACGAGACCTCGAGATAACATCCACATTTTTGTGCCACGGTGGATTAAGAGCAGGCCCAGAGATAGCTCAAGAAGAATGTTTCGAGAGTGGTAGGGACAGCTGACAGTTCAGGAATTAATGGCAACCTACTGAATGTAAAATTTGTCTACAAATACCACAACAGCCAAAAAAATGCCTGGGTTAGTTTTGAAACGTCCTGTAAAGGATACGCAACTAACTTTAATGTGTGCTTCAATTCTTCTACTTCTATGAGTGCAGGTGACTATTTGTTTATTGCATATACTTCTTCATCGTTCGTTCTCTTGAAATAGATTATCTATATCTGCAATGTTGTCTCTAGTATAAACCTCACTGTCTATTTTGTAATTCATTCAGTGACCCGTAAAGTCTGACTTGCACCGATGTTTCTCTTGGCCAAAAGTTTTGCCTTGATATGTTGTATTTGGGACAGTCTTGGAGGACGTGATCTGTTGTCTCAGGTGCCAATCCACATGTGCACATGGCTTGATTCGCCAATCTTAAATTTTGTGTTCAAATTCCTGCGAAGTTCGACCGTGCCTTGTTTTGAGATGTAGAATAATAACTTATTAATGTTAACAATACATTATTTTGACAAATGTTACAACATATTGTGTTTTGTAGCTTAACATTCTTGCTAGGAGTATTTTGTTATTGTGCTACTATTTCTAAATAGCCGTTACTATTTATTTCACCACTAAACCACTAACTTCAAACCACCTCTCCCCTACCATTACCATCGTAAACGCCATGTATACTAAATTCTCTGATCATTTTCAGCCGAAGCTCCTGTAGTGACCTCACCAGCTTCCCCTCGAACTCCATAACATCAGCCACATCTAGGAAATATTGGCGGTTTGGAACTGCAGACACGGTGAAGTCAGCGCCCTCATCGGAGACAATTTTAGCGGATCTACTGCACTAGTGACGCCAGATTGTCCTGCCTTTTGGTGTGATTCATTTCGGCTTGTTGGTTCATCTTTCAGCTGCTCTCTCCGACTGACCATGAGTTTGTCCGAAAAACCTGTCCGCTATTTTGGTAATTGGTAGTTTATGTTGTCTGTTTGTTTTAGCCTCAAAGACCCCACTAACTGCAATGCGAAGATGGTGAATACAGACAGAAACGGAAATTTTTTTCCATATGGTTTTTGCCATAGTTTTCGTGGAACAGTGGTTAAGAGATAAGTGCATGGTGGCTTGATCATGTGGATGGGGCGAGACAAGAATAATGACTCGATCCTGTGATTTTCGTGATTTTGTTACATGGCGAAACATGACAGCCTATGCATATCAGCGTGATACTTGACGACGACGATGATGATGACGATAATGATGGTAGTGATGTTTGCGATGATGATAATGATGAAGATGGTTATGATAATGATGTTGATATCTTAAACAGGACGTTGCAAACTCAACCCAACATTTGTTGCCTGTCTGTGTGTTTTTTTTAAACTACAAAATGTATGTTTAGTAATTAACCCGTGCTTGCCATTTGGCCATTATCCTTGGCTGGCGAATGGTCTTTTTAAGGGGAATAACGCTCCCCCCCCCTTTTTTTCCTCTTAATGATTTATGTGTTGTCGCCCCTGAGTGACTATATTTCAGTTCTAACGATTCCTATTTGCTGCTTCAGTATGTGTGAGTCGCCGTGTTGTAGCTCCTAGTCAAGAATCTAGCTAAGTATCTGTGAGTCAAAGGAGGCCAGCGTGTTGACCACGTCACCCATTGTAGATCGACTGGTCCGTAAAAAGTATTAGTCAATCATTATATTCCGGCTGCGCCACTATCGTAACCGTGGCTCTGTACTAAGTTTTTATTTTTTAATTTTTTTTTTTTTTAAGGTAAACGTAAAATCTACTAAGAACTAGTCATCCTTTTGTGGGATGAAAGTTTTCGTTATTTTGAAGCCCCACCATGGCTTTTGTCAGGGGCCGCAGTATAGCCCGGCCATAAATATTGTCTAATGGCTGAATGCGGTTTCTGGGACCTCGCCACGGGTGATCCTCATCCACATAGTGGCATTTTCTGTCATCGAGTGTTTATCGCTTGTGTGATGTTTTGGTGGGTTAAAAGTACTACTACTAATTTTTTTTAAATCTAAACATAACATCTGTAATAAAATATTCGTGAAAATACAAGAAAAAAAAATTAAAATGTCACCAATATATAAAAGTCTATGTCCGCATTATTGAAATCTTCTTCTTCTTCTTCTTCTTCTTCTTCTTTTTCTTCTTCTTCTTCTTCTCCTCCTCCTCCTCCTCCTTGTCGTTCTCGCTGCCAATAGTGTTGAGATAAGAATGCCTGTGTGCAGACTGTAATACCACGCATGTTTTTTATTGTCCAACACAGATAGGGTTTTCCATTTGACCGTCAACAGACCACAACTAGGATCTCTTGATTGCGTGTAGCCAGCATGTCTGTAGCACATGTTCTGTATTCTGTGGTGACTGTCTACACAGACCTAGTTCGGCATGTAGCCAGCATGTCTGTAGCACATGTTCTGTATTCTGTGGTGACTGTCTACACAGACCCAGTTTTGCATGTAGCCAGCATGTCTGTAGCACATGTTCTGTATTCTGTGGTGACTGTCTACACAGACCCAGTTTTGCATGTAGCCAGCATGTCTGTAGCACATGTTCTGTATTCTGTGGTGACTGTCTACACAGACCAAGTTTTGCATTTAGCCAGCAGGTCTGTAGCACATGTTCTGTATTCTGTGGTGACTGTCTACACAGACCTAGTTCTACATGTAGCCAGCATGTCTGTAGCACATCTTCTGTATTCTGTGGTGACTGTCTACACAGACCTAGTTTTGCATGTAGCCAGCATGTCTGTAGCACATCTTCTGTATTCTGTGGTGACTGTCCACACAGACCTAGTTCCGAATGTCCCAAATTTGAATTTCTTGTGCACAGGGTTGCAGAGTTTATTTTTGTCCAGTATACATTATAAATATTGTGTCTGTGTCTTTCGGGTGAGGAAGTTGTTTTGGGTCTTCATTTTTGTGTCCTGGATGGAAAGTCTTCTAAAGAAATGAAAACATTTGTCTCCATTGCAGGATTTGGCGCTGCCATTGGCGAAAGTATCCAACCCTTAGTGGATGGAGACGTCGTTCGTGCCTGTTACACCGTGGGAGCGCTGTTCATCCTTGCTCGAGTGGTTGTGGATATCATGGACACGGTATGTGGTTTAGCGATGCATCTCCTTGCCTTACTGTCTGTAAGTCCTTACCCGCACAGGCCTGCAGGTGACACCTGACTGGTTGTAGGCATTACAGGCGCCCTTATCATAGCTTTTACGCAGCGTCTGTGACTTAGGCGTTGCGTGTCCGACTCGTAATTCCAAGGTACCGCGATCGAAACCAACTGCTGGCTGCGTGGATTTTTATCTTGGTATAGGACGTCGCAGGTCGACCCAGCTTAAAATAGGTAGCGGGATGTATGTTCTGGGAAAGTAAAGACGGCCGGCGTAATGCTGACCACATTACCCACCTAGTGCCGATTGGTCTGTAAAAATATGGGTGCTCTTCTTATATGGCCGACGCGCCGAAGGCGTAAAAAGGGATCTTTAGTCTCCCTCTTTAATCATAGCTACTGTAGAGGTTGAATGAGGTATCTGGGAGGTCTGTCCTGTTGGTCTGCCGTCCAGATTAAGATTTTCCAAGTTAAGGATGTGATTGTACATTTTTGTAAGAATGGTATGGTAAACATAATGATGTTATGGTAAACACAAGGATGTTATGGTAAACATAAAGATGTTATGGTAAACACAAGGATGTTATGGTAAACGTAAAGATGTTATGGTAAACACAAGGATGTTATGGTAAACATAAAGATTTTATGGTAAATATGCGGATTTAATGGTAAACATAAGGATGTTATGGTAAACATAAAGATGTTATGGTAAACATAAGGATGTTATGGTAAACATAAAGATGTTATAGTAAACATAAGGATATGATGATGAACCTTCTCCTGGGAAAAAAAAAACCAGCAGAGAATCACTAAACGACTTAAAATAGAAAATAAAAAGATTAAGGAGGCGGGGACGCCCACGAGGAAGCCTTAGACGAGAAGAGAGGCCAAAGCTGCTGGACTTGGTTCCATTCATGACATTGAAGTGATTGCACAGCGTAGAACGGACTGGAGGGAAAGACTGCGCAGCCCTATGCGACACATAATAGGCACAACTTGATAATCAACGAATGGTCAACATTTAAGTAGCCGATCGAAGAGGACAAACTGATCGATAGACCGAACTACCTGTCAGCCTGTGTGCATTGTGTGTGTCTGCATTTTAGTCTGTTTACCTGCTTGATAACATGTCTAACTGTCTTTCTGCATATCACCCAGTCACTCTGTCTGTCCGTCCGTTAATGTATCCATACAAGCTTTTTATCGAACCCCTCATCGGTTCAGTCAACTCCACTCTATCTATCTATCTATCTACGATCTATCTATCTATCTATCTATCTCACTCTATCTTCTTATCTATCAACTATCTATCTATCTATCATCTACTATCTATCCTTCTGGTATCTATGGGGATCTATCATCTATCTATCTATCTTCTTCTATCTATCATCTTTCTTATCTATCATCTATCTATCTATCTATCTATCTATCTATCTATCTATCTATCTATTTTCCTATCTTCTACTATCTATCTATCATCTTTCTATCTATTATCATCTACCTATTTTGGGGTTTTGTCTCCCTCTTGTCTCCCCGTTTACTGGGCTGTTTTTTTTTTCCCCCTGGGTCTTTTTCGGGCCTTTTTTACCCTGCGTTTTTTATTTCCCTTTTTCCCCTCCCCCCTACTCGGGCCACTTTTTTAACCCCCTCGTTTTTTTCCACAGGAATTTTCATCAAGTTTGGATAAACTGATATTCGAAGCGGTTGCCTCTCCCTCACCCCAACCTTCCTCGCCAAACCCCCTCTTTGGGGTACTTTTTAAATTTAGTTTCACATACATGGCAAGGGGAAATTCCCCGGGCGTAGGGGGCTACACACTCGCCCGCGGATCGAAAGGTCGTAGGTTCTCCTTTTGCGGGCCGGTTTTTTTTTCAAAAAAATGACTGGCTCCCGGGGAGACCCGCCTTGATGGGTAAATGGGTGCCCGTCCCCAGGGGTAAACGACCGTTTTGATTCGGACCACATCACCCCTCTTTTGCCCTTTTCTATAAATTTGGGGCTAACCCATTACCCAACCCTGTAAAGCGTGGGAAAAGGTCCTTTCTTTAAATTTATCATTACAAACGCTTTTCCAAAAAGGCGGCACGCTCCAGGGGGCCTTTGGCTGGTGATTAGTTTTTTAGGGTTAAAAAAGGATTATCACATAAACCCGGCAAATCCATGGGGCTCTGATCTCCTCCTCAAAAACTCCACAAGTGTAAAACGACGGGTGACGCCTGTTTTTTATCTGGGTTTTTTGAAAACTCTTTTCCTCTTAATTAAATGTTATTTCTCAGCTCCCGACTGCAAACCCCCATGTCCCTCAGTTTAGACAGGGGTACAAATCATGCCCCTTTTGGGATTCTCCCGGGATGGGAATTTTTAGCGCATAGCATTGATAACCTCACTTCTGTCCAGTACTGGGGGACCTAGCAACCCCAGGTTTACAAATAGCTTCCCCGCTCGTTTTCCCCTTTAACACCCGCATGACCCGGCAAAAGATGAAAGGGTTTGGGCAGGTATTCGTGAAATGCTTTGTGTTTCAACCATTCCTTCCCTTTGATTGCCACCCCTAATGAAAAAACACGTAGATGAGGGAAAAGGGAGATGTTTACTACTGAAGGTGGATATAGATTTGGAAAAAAGTTTAAAAGCCATAGCATGAATGAGTGGAAGTTGTGAAAAAATGTCCCTTTTTCCATAAAACTAAAAGGCGCCCCTCCTTACTCCCAGGGCCAAGAGGGGGTTTGGGGCTTTGCTGGTTGGGAAAAAAATAGTCCGTTCAAAACCGCGTCCCCCAAGGGGGGGGTATTAAGGGTAAAATTGTGACTTCATAAGTGCGCCAAAATAAAAGGGGTTAGCCACTGCACGGGCCCCAAAGAACCAGAACAGGGCTCTTCCCGTTTTATGTGATCAAAGGAGACGGGCCTAGAAAATTTTCCCAAATGTCGACAAAATCGTCCCAACCCACTGCCTTGGGCCCCCGGTTTTGCCCTGTGCGGGGTGATCGGGAATATTTTTTAAAGGCACCCAGATTTAAAACGGGTTTGCCTTTTCTGGGAGGGGGTCTTGGGGGCAAGTTTTCCCATAGACAAACTGAAAGAAA
>CAJHNH020003045.1:0-5000 GCA_905116865.2 Candidula unifasciata
GTGTGTGTGCATTTCAATATTTATTTCAGAGTATAATTATTTTTCACTTACCATTAGCTACATTATGTTATTATTATTATTATTATTATTATTATTATTATTATTATTATTATTATTATTATTATTATTATTTATTTATTTATTTATTTCTTTTTTAAACTCGGGTCCTCGCCGCTTTGCCTGAAAAGTCTGTAAGACGGAAGATGGGACCGGGCCTTCTATCCCTCACCTTTTTCTTGGCGTCGGCGCTTCTGGGGGAGAGGGGGGGGGGACTAACTAAACAAGCTAACTACTTAACCGTAAACATGCATGCATTAACTGAATCCTGGACAGAACAGAGGGAATTAAATAGCCTGACAGAAACAGTAATGCGTGTTTTTTTGGGGGGAGATAATTAAATCTGTATGCATTAGGACTCATAGAGACATCATCGGCGACCTGGTCGACCATCGCCGGTCGGGACAGTATTTGAGTGTCTTCTTTGTTCGCCTCAGCACCGCAAGAGGCCTTTCTATGGCTACTTAGGTGTGAGCACAGTTAGGTCATTTTATATGGTGCAAATAGCATAGTCACAGTTATAACCGGAAGCTCCCCTTAAGATATACTAGTTGAAGGTGACGATTATTTTTCCGCGAAACAAGGCAAGGCAAGATGTATCGAGAGGACGTTGTCGCTGGCTCAAATACGACGAGAATGCCTTCTAATGGCGTAACATGAATGTGACTCGACTAGAACCACAGAACAAAAGAATGAAAGCGACCACACACAGACACATAAATAAACGGCTAGGCGTGATCAATTCATATGTGTAAGCTTTAGGTTGTGTCCATTACTCAGGTAAGGGAATCCTCCTTTTGGCTTCACTAGTAGCTTTAGCGCGTTACAGATTCTGCATGTGGTGTGTAAGCATGCAGTGAGTTTTCTGTTTTGCCATGTTCGAGATGCAAACCTAGTAACATACTTTTTGTTTGTTTGTTTTAGTATCCAGAAGCCATGAGTTGTTAACCCTTAGGCTCAGTATTATGAATATCGCAACCTTTCGGCCTGGATTCCATTGTAAATACCGTAAATCTGGGAGAAAATGTGGCTTTCCTGCCCACCCCTAGGATTGAACCCGGACCACAAGGAGTTTGTCACCCGGTCTCCGCGCAATCCGGTTTAGCCAACTACGCTAGAGAGCCGGGCACATACTTCTTAAAAATAGTAAAAAGTAAAAATAAATCATAAGACATTGGAGACTTAGACAAAAACCACATGGAATGAACAGCATCTGAAGGCAACTGGACAGCAAGACCTTCTTTTCTGAGCTTAATCTTTGTGACAGGATACTCTACGTGTAAAAGGGAAGGATCGAGCAGATTGGCTTGCTGGCAGGGACGCGGTAGGCACAGAAAAGGCAATAGACCAAGCTGATGTTCTCAACGCATCCAAGCAGGCATGACTAGTAGAAGAGGGTGAACCTCTACAAGACTGCAAAATCTTCGTGTCAAAAGAGATGCCAGATATGAACATTATCTTTTTTCTCTTCTTTCCCTTCTTCATCTTCGCTTCTGTCTTCTTCTTTTTCTTTTTCTTCTTCTTCTTCTTCTTCTTCTTCTTCTTCTTCTTCTTCTTCTTCTTCTTTTCTTCTTCTTCTTCTTCTTCTTCTTCTTCTTCTTTTTCTTCTTCGTCTTCTTCGCCTCCTTCTATTCCTCCTCCTCATCCTTCGTCTTCTTCTGCTTCCCGTTCACCCGTGTAAACTCCAGTGGAAAGTTTTGATTGTCCGTCCACATCTGGTTCCAGAAACCGAGTGTCGCGTGCACATCCGTTTTATAGATTCTGCTTATTAAATGCAGACTATTGCTTTTCTTGTCTCCCAGACATATGCACTCTTTTTAATAAAGCCCCCTCCTCTCCCCCTTTAGTCGACTCTTACGACATACTTGTATATGAGGCAGTGGGTCTCTTTTTGTTTCCCCACATTGGGGCCCAGTTATCCTCACGGGGGAAGAACACTGTACAGCTAGCCAAAGAACAACAGCAAAGAAACTATCCAACGACAAATAAACAACTGGTGTCACGCTGAGTGTCAGACTGAAGATGATATCAGAGCGTTTGTGTACTTGTCCGATGTGCTGCGAGGATGATAAGTCAACTAACTTACCTAACTAACTAACTAACTAACTAACTAACTAACTAACTAACTAACTAACTAACTAACTAACTAACTAACTAACTAACTAACTAACTAACTAACTAACTAACTAACTAACTAACTAACTAACTAACTAACTGACTGACTGACTGACTGGCTGGCTGGCTGACTGACTGACTGACTGACTGACTGACTGACTAACTAATTAACTAACTAACTAACTGGCTGACTGACTCACTGACTAACTAACTAACTAGCTTACTAACCAACGAAAAAATCAACAAACCAACCAGCCATCCAGCCTGCCAGCCAACCAACCAACCAACCAAGCAACCAACCACCCAACTAACTAACTAACTAACTAACTAACTAACTAACTAACTAACTAACTAACTAACTAACTAACTAACTAACTAACTAACTAACTAACTTACTAACTAACTAACTAACTAACTAACTAACTAACTAACTAACTAACTAACTAGCTAGTTAACTAACTAACTAAGTACTATCTCCGTTACATGTTGTTCATATGCCCACCCGTATCACACTGAAAACTATCGTCTAGAATAAACGTAAACGTTTCAACAAGCAGCGATGGCTAACGATATAACAACTTGGCCCTTGCTGGCTCAAAGCTTATATCACATTGGGGGGGGAGGGGGATGGGGAGAGCGAGAGAGAGAGAGAGATAGAGAGAAAGAGAGAGAGAGAGAGAGAGAGAGAGAGAGAGGAAGAGAGAGAGAGAGAGAGAGAGAGAGAGAGAGAGAGAGAGAGAGAGAGAGAGAGCAGAAAAAGCGAAATTAAATTATATGCGCTGACGACAACAAGGGGTAGAAAGTTAGCATTAATGACTGAAATAGCATTTTGTTATGTGCATCTCTCACTAAATGTTACCGGGTGGGAATTCCAGAATTTTAAAATCATAACATGAAAATGCAAGCCAAGCAGGATCATGTCCGCATGTCATATCCTGGTAAAATGCCATCCCTTGCTCTACTTTATCCCTGTAGATGTCAGTGTAGATTTTTTAATGCTCAAAAACAAAAATACAATATAATGGCGATTGACAGTGGCTTGACAAAACTGGTCGATTAGCAGTGTTGCAGTGCTATAAGTGTCAACAACATGAACGGAGAATTAACTCTCGCTACAAACGTCCACACTAAGACTCGGCAACAAGGAAATTATTGGGGCGGAGAACCGCCCCCCCCCCCCTCTCCCACCCGAACGGAAAGATATAAACAATATAAGAAACACAAACGACAATTGAAAGTTGCAGCTACAGAACCTTTATCAGCACATACATACATGAAACAAAACCACACAAATACACACAATTACTTAACTGACGTAGCCGAAGCAGCCACGTTAATGGCTAGCCAGTGATCTATACGGGCCGGATTAAAACAAGTTGGTGCCCCCCCCCCCTCCCCTCCTAACCACTCAAAGTACTTTAAGTATTTGGGGAAAGGGGGCACCAAATTCTGCAAAGTGCTTAGGGAATCAAATGGTTTTAATCCGGCGACACCCCATGTAGCTTCTGTATAGATCACTGGCTAAACATTAATTTGGCTGCTTCGTTTACGTCAGTTAAATGATTCTGTACGTGTGTGGTTTTTTTTCTTTCATGTATGCGCCGATGAAGGCTCTGTAGCCGCAACGGTCATTTTTTGATTGTGTTTGTTACATTGTGAAGATCGCTAATCTGCTTTTCATTTCGTTTTATATATTTCCATGATATATGTATAGATCAAACGTGCACGCTCTCTTTTCTATCGCTACCCTCCCCCTCTCACATTCCACTTCTCCCCACCGCTTTTTATTTTCATATTTACGTAAACAAATCAAAACAAAGAATTATACAGGAAAAACAGATTGAAGTAATTTTTTGTTTCCCCTCGTTTAGTTTTCGGAAATTATCGATGACACCTTGGTAATTTCTGAAGCGTGCCGGGAAAAACAACAAGGCAGGAAAATATTTTCCACCAATAATGTCTCATTGGCAGGTGAGAGAGATTAGGTTGTTAGGCATCTTCATGGTGAACTATGAAGTTGCGTGTTTCGCGTCTAGACACTCCACAGCCGGGGATCAATATAAGCTGTAGGCAGGAGCGTGAGCAAACGAAAATATCCGGGAGCCCCGTGCGGCTGACGTCCCATTTCAAGTTATCCTGGGACTAGAGAACTCCTGATGATGGGGGGGGGGGGGCAGAAACCTTGTTTAAGTACATTATAATAATAATAAACTTTTAATAAAATTTATAATAAAATTTGTTGAAAATAAAATAAATATAAAGATTTAACAGAAACAAATATGAAATGTGGTTTAGGTTTGAACAGTGAATCAACATCATAGCACAAAGGCAGTAACCATAAGTGCTCCGTTCCACATCTAAGTCAAGTCTAAGTCCGAATATTCTCTGCCTCTGCGCAGTGCACGAACTCCGTCACACCGGCGAATGTGTGTTCTCAAAGAGTGAAAGATCTCCAGGGGCTTAAAATTAAGCCCACCACGTTTCGTCGCCCCTGGTTGTAGGCATACGTTGACTTGACATTTTGGCGTGATATTGTTGCCATGCTTTATACGGCAATAATTTGTTTCAATTTGAGAGAATGGAACTTTGGACCAGCTCTCATTTCTATCTTTTTGTTCACTATGGTCTGGATTTTACAGTAGGCTGTGGGTGGAAAAGAATAGGAATGGCGAATCTCAGAAACGGCGGGTTGCTGAAAGTTGATTTTAAACTGTATAATTTCCAGGCGTTTGATTTGGGGAAGCAGAGAAGAACATGTGAGAGGTAACAGATGTCAGATGGGGGAGTGTGAGTGACGGAAAGAGTTATGGAAATGAAGGAGGAGGAGA
>CAJHNH020003045.1:10000-84816 GCA_905116865.2 Candidula unifasciata
AATTAATTTGCAACTTGTGTTATTGGATAAATTATCATTTTGGAGATACACATTTTATAATATCCCATTTATTTATCTTTAAAATGATAAATCCTTCAATAACACATGCTGCAAATTAATTAAACTGTAGTTAAATTTGTGTATAAATCTATTCGGTAGCAATTGCTACCACCGACCGGCCACGTCTTCTGCCTTCTGTGTCAACATGAGTGATTTGCACCGACACACACACACACACACACACACACACACACACACACACAGAGAGATAGAGAGAGAGAGAGAGAGAGAGAGAGAGAGAGAGAGTTTCGCATCCTTGACCTCCTCCTTTCTTTTCCAAATTTTTGTTTCGATACCCTTGCTTCCTAGCAAATAACCCAGTATCCAAAGTAATGTGTGGTTAGATGGTTAATGGTTAATGGTTAGTGAATGCGTTTAACAGTTCTCGATAAGCATGGATTCAATTTATGCCAAGGGTGATTGAGAAGAAGTGCGTACTTTAGGTTTCTACCGTGGTACTAGAGTTGCACCGCAAAAACTATTAATGCTAATGCGTGTGTGTTTGTTGTCTATCAAGATGATGATGACCACTCTTTTTCGTCAAATATGAGTACAATGTTGACTGATGAGGCCTATGCGAGCCTGAAAAGTTTTTAAACTAATATAATATTCCAAAAACAACATTATCTGGACATATCCACTGTATCCAGCCTCAAATTGCGAAGACGGCGCAAGAAGTAAAGTAAATTAAAAGTACCAAGAAATGTTTAACTCACCTGCAGTGTAATTTCATATCCCACCATGCTGGTATAGCTCACCTTTAGTTTGATCCCAAGTACTCAGGCTCTACCGAAGTAAGAACAAACATACTCGTATTTCCCCAAATCACAGCTAGAAATAGCGCACTCTTTTTGTAAACCAGAATACGGAAACCGTAACCATTAATTTTCGAAATATTTCTATCAACACTTTTGATTATCTACTGTAAAATAATCACACGCTTTTCGCTCCACAACTTCAGAGAAGTATTATGTTGTCATTCAGTTTTCGCTGCACATCTTCACTGAACAAAATCCGTTGTCACTCCTTTTTTCTCTGTACAACCTCACAGAAATAGTACTCTGTTTCCATTTTTTTTTTTAAATTTTAATTATTATTATTATTATTTCGATAACTGAATTTAACTGCAATAAAACTCCCTAAACATGTAAGAAGTGTACTATGTGAATTCAACTCTAGGTTTAAAAGTACACACACGCTAGATTCGATAATTTTTCAATCTCTTTAACTGACTTCTCTACTATAACTCAGCGCATTAAACCTCGCCTGAGGCACGAAAATCTGTTTACCACTCCGCACTATACTCCGTTGTTTCTGCTAACCCGAGGACTGACAGAGGTATAAATAACATTACTCGCACGAGTTACACGTCCTATGGAAGGAGGGGTACGTAATATCTTAGTCGCCGAGTGTTAGTGAGAGTAACGACTAGAATACTCCAGAGAAACGAGTGACGAAGCAAGCGGTGAAAGCTACAGACTGATTTTGAACAATGCTGTCTCTCACTCCTCAATCTGGCTCTCTTTTTCTGTTTCTCCCTGTCACATTCGTTCATTCTCTTAAAATGTTGCATCGACAGACACCACACCACACCACACTCGGCGACTGAACGCTCACCCGGTGATAAAAACCAGAGGGTGAGTACAAGTTGCTGAGCGGGGCTCGCACTGGTCGCAGGAGAGTTCTGGCCCGATTGCGGCGATTTGTGTTAACTTGCGATCGGATCTGTCGGTATAACACAGGACGTGTGAATACGGCTCACGAGTTTTTCAGTCTAACTGATTCATCCAGCGTTTCCCATCTATGGTTACTGTCTGCATATTTGGAACCACGGCAGAGCAAATAACCCGTAGACTCGAATATCTTCGGTTCGAGCTGTCAACGGGACGGAAATGTTGTCAATGACTAGAACTCGAAAACTAATCTGAAATCGTAAACGATCGCAGCATCAATGTGAAAGAATAGTAGCAGAAGGCATGATACAGGAAAGAGGGACAGAGCTGTTTCATCTTGAAGAGGGGACCAGGCATTTTTTAAATCTTCTTCCTCGTGTTCACCAGCTGTAAACTCTGGCGGAAAGTTCTTGTCGTTGATCCACTTTTGGACTACAGTCCTGTTCCAGAACCTGAGTGTTGCGTGTGCATCATTTGTATGCAGACTGCTGGTTCCTTGCCTCTCGGGCATATGCACTCTGACTTCGAAGAATGCTCCCAAAATTAGTCATCTCTTACGACATGTTTTTGGGTAGGCAGCGGGTCTATTCTTATTTTCCCGATCATAAGGCCCTGGAGCCCACACGGGGAATATTATAAATGACAATGACTTCGTGCAATACTGATGTCCTAACAGATCTGAACATCAAGGAAGATTGCCTAATAAACAGCATCTTGTCTCCGAAACTAAAATATATTTGCGTTGGATTGAAAAGAATAAGAGTAATAACAGGAAAGAGAAGCTTTAAAAAATCTTGTTTTGACGATATATCTTGGGTACTCGAACCGCTGATGTTTTTGTTCATCGGACAACGAATGTGGTACAGACCGGCAAGCAATTTCTTTCTAGCCAAAATCTTGCACTAAAATGTTATGAATGGTCTCTCTATTAACACAAGATTCCCCTGCCATCATCCTCACATTAAAACAATGATCTTCTAGTATCCGTTCTCTGACTGTTGCAATGAGTTCATCATTACGAACAGAAATTTGGCGTCCAGGTTGAGGTGCATTAGAAATAATTTCCACACCAGTTTTGAATCGTGAATACCACCTGAACATTTGTGCACGAGATAAACCATTAGCCCCATTATCTAGTTGCGTCAATTCAACTGTTTCAACTTTTTCTCAGTTTTAAAAAGAATAAATGGTTAGCTTTTTGCTTCGTGCTGATTACGTAGCAATACACCTCTGGCTAGGTCAACAAAATGGCGGCTTATTTTAACTGCACCTGTCATACGCGATACATGTTCCATATTTGTAGATTTTTCTAACTGCTTGCAGACGGCGACGGATTCCCATGTCCTTAAATGAGTGTCACTTTGTGTTTGCCTAATGTGATTTTTGTTCTTTCATTATTCAAGGTTTCTTGTGTGTTGGAGAACGAACAAACGAATGAACTATATTTTTAAATGGTTACAAATTGGGAATTCGGCCCTTACAAGCAACCATCTTTCAGATCCGAATTGCATGTTATCAATAATGTATGTTATTTTTATTTAAATTTGCATAATGAAAAAACCAAACACACATCATGTATACACAATCACACTCCGAATACACACGTACACATACATACCTATATGCCCTTACGTACACAGACACAAGCACACCCATATACATACATACACACAGACACGCATACATTCACCTTCATACAAATACATTCATGCACTTATACAGAAACATATAATCACCCACACTTATGTGTACCCATAAAGTAAGTAAAGTAAAGATCACTTGTTCACACCTTTCAGCGTATCGGGTATATGGGAAAAGAGCCCATATTTTTACGACCATCGGCACTAGGTGGGTAATGTGGTCAGCATTACGCCAGCCGTCTTTACTTCCACAGGACAGCCATCCTGGTACCCCTTTTAGGCTGGGTCGACCTGCATCGCTCCAGACCATGATAAAATACTTCGCAGCCAGCAGTGGGTTTTGATCCCTGTACGTTGGAATTACGAGTCGGACTCGCAACGCCTAAGCCACAGACGCTGCATGTGTACACATACATGCACTCAAACTCTCTCTCTCTTTGTCACAAACACACACACACACACACACATATATATATATATATGTATATATATATATATATATATATATATATATATATATATATATATATATATATATATATATATATATATATACTCGCACACACACACACACAAACATGCACAATTACCTTTAACCACAAAGAAATTGAGGAGAGAAAAGGAGCGATTAAACCTACGCGCTCTTGCTAACTGAAAGAATTCCCCTTTTAGAGGGCGTTGCCCCCCCTCCTTCCCCCAAACCTATCTCCTCCCAATAATTTTGTAAAGAAGCTGAGCCGACCCATTTAACCATGAAGCAAGTACTATATTAAAAATGTTTGTCTGTGCGTTTAATATTTTTAAAAATCTAATATCGTATACATTCATCTTTCAGCACATCAGCATTATTATTAATACACTCTTAAACTTGGAGAAGCCCCCTAAGTTACCTACCCCAATTGACTATATCTTCCTCTTCTGCGTTCATCCGAAGATGTAATTGCGTTGTGTCCGTTTACAGCATGGCTGCGATATTTGCACTTTTCGGCCAACACATCTGACATCTGCGGGCATTTGTTGACCGGGTTAGCCTTCCCTGTAATTGACTATATTATTTGTATGGGGACTACCGCCCCCCCCCCCCCATTTACAACCCCATTCCCCACCCAAATACGTTTTTCTGGTTATTTTTACGTTGGTCTCCCCATTTGCACAACACCAGTTATAGGTCAACTCCGCTGATAAGTTGCTTGGACTAGACTACGGTGGTCGAGGTTATAGGTGTTGCAATCTGTTTTTGTCTGGTATTTACGATTTTATTTCCGAGAAAGAGACGGCGAGTGACATAGTTTTTGTCACTCTCTAGGGGGGTTGTGTGTTAGACCCAGTATCTAAATGTTTTTAAAGTGTTAAAAGTTCTAGCAGGTTAAATATAAAACACGCGGTATGAGCGCGAGTGCGTAATTTCCCCGTGACCTTCTGTGAAAGTCGGATCGCTCGAGGCCTACCTTTCAGTTGCGAGGTGGTCAGTAGGTCCTCCAATCAGAAGTAAGCTAGTGTGTAGCGGTGTGCAAATGGGGAGACTAGCGTAAAAAAAAATCACCGGATGTACACAATGGCGCATAGTTCTATTCGTTAGTCCACGTCTGGACTTCATTGTTGTTTCAGATTGTGAATATTACGGGCGCACGTAGACTTTTGCTTCTTCGCCTTTCAAGCAGATGTACTCGACATCGAAAGAAACAATCATAATAAATCGCCTTTTACGACATGATTTTTAGGGGAGCATGGGTCTAATCTCTCTCCTCCCCTCTCCACCCCCCCCCCCCCACCCACAACAGAGCCCCTAAACCCATACGTGAAATTAGCAATATTATTTTTCAGCAATGATTCCCAAAAACGGCTTCAGAAACGGGGCGTTTGGGAACATTGACTGCCCCCACCCCTTTTTGTTTTCCTCTATGACCCATCGGATGCCTTGTAGGCTTAGCTCCTTAAAAGTATGTGAGGCCGCTAAGCTACTTACCGTACCCCGTCATTTATTTGAGATCCCCAGCATCTATTTAAGATACCCATCATATATATATGAAATCCTCATCATATATATGACATACCCATCATATACATCAGATCCCCATCATGTATATTAGAACGCCATCATATATATGAGATCCCTATAATCTATATTAGATCCCTATCATCTATATTAGAACTCTATCATCTATATGAAATCCTCATCATCTATATGATATCCCTATCACATTTGTGAGATCTCCATCATATATATGAGATCCCCATTATCTTTATGAGATCCCCATGATATATATTAGATACCCATTATATATATATATATATATATATATATATATATATATATATATATATATATATATATGTGTGTGTGTGTGTGTGTGAGAGAGAGAGATAACCATAATATATATTAGATCCCCATCATATATATATTAGATCCCCATCATATATACTAGATCTCTAGTATATATGTGAGATCCTCATCATATATACGAGATCCTCATCACCTATATGAGATCTCCATCATCTATATGAGATCCTCATGATATATATAAAATCCCCATCACCTATATTAGATCTCCATCATCTATATGAGATCCCCATTATCTATATTAGATCCCCATTATCTATATTAGATCCTCATCATCTATATTAGATCCCCATTATCTATATTAGATCCCCATCATCTATATGAGATCCCCATCATCTATATGAGATCCCCACCGATGATAATATATATGAGATGTATTTTTCAGCTTTTGTTTATACACATAAAGTCATTCCAAATAGTATTGTTGCTCATTAGGTAGTTGCTATTATTATTGCGCTCTCAAATAAGTAGCAGGCCTTTTGAACCCTCACACCACCTCGAAAACGTGTAAGGGGTCTGAATGCCCGCCACTCAAATGAGTTCTTTTGTGTCGCCGCTCCGTGTCACGCTACTTATTTCACATATAGGTCTAGCCCTACATGTCCAATTCACATGAAGGCGTGGAAAAGGGCATGTTCTTTACCTTTGCTTATTTCACACTTTGAGACTACTACTGCTTCTCCTATTTCACATTGTGAGACTACTACTGCTGCTCCTATTTCACATTGTGAGACTACTACTGCTGCTCCTATTTCACATTTCTTGTCTGTAAACTAGTGTCTGTGTCTGTGGCTTAGGTGTTGCGAACGCGCTTTGTAATGCCGGGGTGCCAGGGTCGACCCCAGCTGCTTGTTTCGACAGTGGTACCGAGAGCTGACCGTCCAGTAAGCAATGGCAAACTACTGAACGTAAAATTTGCCTAGAAAAACCACAGCAGCCAAGAAATGCTAGGGTTGGTTTTGCAGCGTCCTGTAAAGGATAATGAATTAACTTTAAACTAGTCTGTATAAATACCTCACTGCCCGTAAGCTACACTGTTGACAGATTCTGTTCTTGATCATTTGGTGAAGTATAAGGCCGTATCCTCTCAGGCTCCTGTTAGAACCCGCTTCTGGAGGTTCTGAAAAATATTCAACACTTAGGGGGAAGCATAGGCGGACTTTTAATCAGGTTGCAACTGGTTCTATTAGCATGTCGAGTCTTCGATGGCCACTGAAGAAGGGGACGGAGCAAGTGTGGGAATGTTTAGAATGCAGTGATGTGAATTCATTCATTCATTCATCCATATTATTTCACTACTTTGTAAATTATTGCTCATTGAGTACGTTATTATTATTATTATTATTATTATTATTATTATTATTATTATTATTATTATTATTATTAAGCACTTAAACTTTGCGTATCCTTTTTAAATTCCCATCCTCAAAAATAAGGAGGCTGAATTACCTCCGCATAGCTACTCCTTTTTTTCACACTTCTCGTCTGCAAATCAATCTGTGTAGATGTCACACTGTCCCTAGCTATACTCTTGATGGATTCTGTCGCTAATCATTTAGCATCTAAGTCTTCAGCATTGCTTCCCATCTCGTTAGTTTGTGGTCTACCCATGATAACTGTAGTTCCCTGTGCGGGAACGCTGGCTGATGACATCAACTGTTGCTGATTGCGTTGTTGAGTCCATCGATTGCAATGATTGTTGCTGTTTCCCCATCCTGATTGGTGGCTGCCCGTCTGAGTAGATCTGTCCCCTGGGAAGTTGTGGTTAACTACAAGTGTACGATGGACTAGCTGATATTTGTCTATAGTCTGTTCCAAAAGTTCTGCCTAACTTTAAAATTTCTAAGTCAGTATCCGTTCAGTGTAAGTTGTTGAAATTGGTAAAGTGAGCTGTAAAAAATCATGTCCGTTTAGGACTTTAAAAACATGTAAACAAACATCTAGCTTTGCCTTATTTGCGATAATTCAGAGCAAAAATTATACCTTTACTTGCCATTCTGTGAAAAATCAGAAACTTTTCCAAACATCAAATTGTACGTGTTGCATTGTCGTACGTTTCACTCTCAGGTGGTCATCACGTGGGGCATTAGTATGCCGTGAACTGCGGATTTTTTATTGTATGAGGGATATGCTTTTAAAACAATCTCCAGGCGTATATCAGTTAATGCATGTTCTGATTTTAAAAAAAAATTAGTCGAACAAAGATCAAAGAAATTTCCGGCTTTGAGAAAGCAGCAGCACCTGCACAAGTATAAATTATAAAAACATAAGGATATGAGAAAACACAAACCACATGCACGTATTCGTGTTGACCTGTAAGGGAGTCTTCAATATACTTCTTAAAGTGTGAAGGCAGGAGTTTTTAAATGAACTACATTATTCTTTCTACCCAGCGCTCACTAGCCGCTCGCATGACACACTGGAGGTTTAGGGTTCAATCCCACATTCGTATGATTTAAAAAAATTTAAAAAAAAAGGTCGACCGAGCCTAAACTGTGTCCCAGGTAATATCCTGGGAAGTAAAGGCAAAATGTTGACCATGTTGACCACACTAAATGCCCCATGCACTAAAGGCGGAAAAGGCGGCTTTAATCTGCTACGTACTAACCATTTAATGATATGTATACTCAACCCATGCACCATCATTGGCGACCGAGTCTCCCACTGTGTCGCCGCTAAACGACTTCGGGACAGTATTTAGGTTTGCATCAGTTGATCGCATCAAAACTACAAGAGTCCCTTTCAGGCTTCTTGGTGGCGTGCAATTCTAAGCCATTCTATATGGAACACATAACCTAGTCACAATTATAACCCAAAACTCCCCCTTCGGGGATGAAGTTTGAATGTGACGAATGTTTGCATCCCAGCAAAGCACTGATTCATTGAAAGCTACTTAACTCCCCTGCAGATCCCGACACTGTGGATTCAGGTTCTGACAGAGCCGAACCATTTTTAAAAAAAACACCTTGGCTAAAGTCCATGAATGGAAATTGCATTTGTGAAAAAAAAAATCAAATTTGTTGAGGCCCCTTCATTTTATGAGGTCCTAAGCTGCAGATTAGTTAGCTCGTTTCTATGTCCAGCACTGAATGTTACGACTGCTGCTCCTGTTGCTGTTGCTACTAATATTACTATTGCTACTACTGCTGCTCCTGTTGCTGCTGCTACTAATTCTACTTTTTTTACTACTACTGCTTTTTTTACTGCTGCTGCTAATACTACTATTGGTACTACTTGTGACGAGCTGGTCTGGACAGCTGTTTCTGTCCTTTTAAAGATTGCTTTGTTTAGATAATATTATTACCAAAGTTCTAAACATTTTCCTATTGCTTTTAATTAGCATAATAACACTGGATTAATTAAGAAATTTCTTACCCCTTTCTTAATGCTTCATTGGAGCAAAATTATAATTAAAGAGTTGAAAGGTAATAAAGGCGAATGAGATGATTAGTCAAGGGGAACTGAAGAGTAACTTCCTCCTTTTTAAAGACTTCCTATTCCCTTTTCAATTCAGAAATTGACCGGTTCAGACCTAAAGTTGTTAGTCCGCCTGTGGTCCAATTTTCTGTTTGAATTCCCTGCCAGGGGTGAGTTAAAAGAATAAGTTTAATTTGATGTATTGCTGCTTATTCCTCTGAATTAATTTCACAGGTTAAATTCTGAAATTTGATGCCCCACATGGCTTAAAAGCCATGATAAATTTCTTTATCCTCACTAACCACGTTTATGATCTAGTATGTACATGTATGCAAACATATTATCTATTTGGTGATTGAATTAATGTTTATTTGCTACTAGAAACGTGCATTGGTATTCTTAATTATTATACTTATATTAATTAAGTGATAATTATGTCCACATGTAAAATCTCGGCCAGTTCCGGTTTCCAGCATGGTGGGACAATTAAAAAGGAATGAAGTGTATATTCATTATACCTAATCCCTTCTAAGTTAAATTTTTACCTCATGGTGATATTAGCTTAATAAATCACTGTCTTGCTTTAATTTAGATTTACTCCAGATAATTCTGAGACTAGTTTAAGAGCTTGGAAAGTGAATAACACAGTGAGGCTGAATTTAATATTCACACTGTCAGAGAAGAAGAAGCAGAAAAGAGATGTATGGCCCCTGCTTGTAATTATTATTGTTGTAGATATATTTCCCTATTACTAGGAATACATTTCAGTTTTACAGCAGCGGGCCTTACAAATGTAATAATTATATTTCACCCCTCACCACTTCTAAACTCTGCTGAATAAGATTAGCACATGTGTGGATTTAGATTTAAACTGGAGTGAGTGTTGTATATTTTATGTTAATACTGTGACAGATGGAAAGCCCATTGTCATCTATGATTGTATTTTGACATCTATCCCAGCACCCAGTATATTGATGGAGATATGTCAATCCCATTTATTTTCAAACAGTGCAAAGCACCTGTTATGAGTTTCTGGCCTTAGTAAACTCACTCCCTGTTTCTCATTCATTGTGATGTGAACCCATGTGGTTAAAATGAGAATATTGTGAAATATGACTGTGTATGTCTGTGTGTGTAAGCATGTTAACCCTTCAAAGGAGTACTAGTGTGCAGACATCAGAACAATTTACACTGAGGAATGTCCTTTCTTTTTGTGTGCTGTAAACTCTTGTTCTTGAGAGTATTCATGAAAGTGGTTTCCTAAATATTTCCCCATCAGGATTATGGACCATGTTCTGTATACATTCCCATTCTATGCCAGTAGAATGTGAACACCTGTTACTATCCTACTCCAATATATATGTGTGTAGTGTAACAGTTTAAAGACTGGAGGTATTGTTTTCTCCAGTTATAACTTTCCTGACTGTTTGTATAAGGACTGTTCTAATGTTCTAGTTCCAGATTGTAGTCCAGGTGGGAGATCCATAAGTAGCTGCAGATGCCCGATTGTCTGGACTGGACCGGAAGATTCGGCCTGCCTGATGTGTCACCGAGGCTTAGTTAGAAGCTGACCTAAAGCTACAGCTAAGATTTAACCTACCTTGTATAACAGGATTTTATATCCACAGCCATTTTGTTTATTATTTTGATATCCAATTCTGAATAAATGTTAGTTTTAATGTTCCTACAGTTTTATGAAGTTTCATTTTAACTGTAAACATTGTCAGTGAACTTAAGAACATTTAAATATACAATCTTAATTACAGCAGGGAATAAGATGTGGGCAAACCCCGAATCCTCTCATTTAACCAGCAAGGCTGGGGTTACTATAATACCTTATGATGTTTCACTGTTTGTAATTCCCTCTGTGAATTGCACATAGTGCATTCGCTAGTGTAAAGCGAACTTACCCGCCACACTACTGCGGCTCCTGTTGCTGCTAATAATACTACAATACAAGCTGCAAATGATACACTAGTACTACTACTACTATTACTACTACTTCTTCTTCTGCTACTGTGCCTACTGCTGCTGCTGCTGCTGCTACTACTACAGTTACAACTACAGCTGGCTACTGTTGTGTGCTGAACTCACTTTGTTGCTCAAGTGTACCACATGTCAGGGGCATGCTTTTCTATGCCACTGGTAAAGGCACTATGTGATGATGATGACAGAGAGAAGTGCAAAAGGTCCACGCTAACTAAAGTTGTGAGACAAGTGTTTTTTTAGATTAACGGGGAGCAGCGGTCTACACGGTTATAGTGAGACCCAAAAAATGTAGAGCTGGTCCTAACCCTAACCACCTTACCCCTAAGCCTCAGTCTACGCCCACGACTGCATGCAGCTTAGATCGCCCGACTGTGTACAGCTTATATTATAGACGTGTTGCAGGCCAGTCACTAAGCGTTACACCTCCGCAACATAGGACAGGCCCTGCGACACGACGAGGCATGAATGGGAAGGAAATGCAATCTCTTTCTGGGCCGGAAAACGTTACAAGCACCGGCTAGGAAACAATAAGACCAATTGAATAACTGGCGTCGGTCCTTCCTCAGTAACACTTACTGACTCCATAGTTCACTGCCAACATTTAAAATATTGCTATACAATTTCTGAAACGTACCGAAACATCGGATGTGGTACTAAAAGTACAGTTTTGCCCTGCCAGTGTCAAACAATACCGAATGTGTGCGAAAGTACCAATTTCGGCAGCCCTGATTGTAACCTTCGAAGGGCCTCAGCCATAAGCTTCCGGCCCCCTCGGGGCTTTGACAAAGTGGAACATGAAAGCAGAGAAGAAGATAATGAACACGATACTTGGTTACTTCTTACTGCACACTTTCCAAGTGTTTTCCCAATTAAACTATTTGTGCAAATGACAAACGACAAGGCTGGAAAGAAATAATCGATCACGTTTAAAATCACCACCTCATACCTAGTATTGATTGTCCTCTGAACCAACCTTCGAGAAGTGTATTTGTGAATTCAATTTACTGGTACTTTTTCCTGCAGGTTACACAAAAATAAAACACCGTAGGGGAGCAATAATACTACGATCGAGTGTTCCTGTGTTTTTCTGGTAAAATTATTCTAGATTTGACGTGAAAATTGAACACCGAGTATAAGAATAATGTCATATTTATGAAGACGAATGATTTGTTGTACGAAGGCTTGTGCATGTTTTATTAATGATGCTGTTCTGTAGTTCTATATTTACACACACACAAACACGCGCGCGCTCACACAAACACACACACACACGCACCCAAGCTCGCACGCACGCACACACACACACAAAATGTATTTTAATTTTCTCTTGATAGTTTTGTAAAATAAATTTACTTTGCTGTATTTTACCGTAATTTAATATATGAACTAAAAATACACTCACGCGCAATATATAAAATATATATGTCCCAGAGACACAGTGAAATTATTTTAATACTTTCTGAATTTGTTTCGTTGTGCTTCTTTTTATACTTTCTATTGATCATAGCTCATTTTACTTTCTTGCACTGACACAATCATTGCAATGATGACACAACACGCTGTCAGGACTATCTATTCTCTTTAAGCCCACTGGCACAGAGAAAAAAGGTAAATTTTACGCTGGTCTCCCCATTTGCACACCGCTACACACTAGCTCGCTTCTGATTGGACGACTTACTGACCACCTCACACCTGATAGGTTGGCCTCGAGCTATCCAACTTTCACACAAGGTCACGGGGATATTCCTCACTCGCGCTCATACCGCGTGTTGTATATTTCACCATGCCATAGCTTTTAACATTACTAACAAATTTAGATACTGGGTCTATTACACAAACCCGTTAGAGAGTGACAAAACCTATGTCACGGGCCGTCTCTTTCTCGGAAATAAAAAAGGAAATACCAGACAACAACAGACTGCGACACCCATAACCTCGACCATGGTAGACTAGTCCAACCAACTTATCAATGGAGTTGACCTACAACTAGTGGTGTGTAAATAGGAAGACCATCGTAAAAATAACCGATGTTTTCCGTTTGACTAATATTAGCGACAGGTAGATTTATGTTAGAGAGTGTGTTAGCCTGACGGTATAATCATTTGTGTGTTAGTCGGTGTTTAGTTAAACAGGTATTCTATGTGTTAGTGAGAAGCAGGTTATGAGGATTAGTTATAACGGTGTTGCAGCTATGTGGTATTAAGGTGATTCGCGACAGGTCTGTCTGGTGAACTGACATGGTCTGTCCATTCACTTTGGCTAGAGCCGTGCAGTAGCGTAGCACTCATAGTGTAAGATACAGGAGTTGCGGAAAGAGCTTGTAAGGGAGGCTGTTGGTTTGGACCCTGGTCACATAAGGCCGTTACGGTACCTTAGGGGGAGGCTGTTGGTTCGGATCTTGGTCACACAAGGCCGGTACGGTACCTTAGGGGGAGGCTGTTGGTCCGGATCCTGGTCACACAAGACTGGTACGGTACCTTAGGGGGAGGCTGTTGGTTCGGACCATGGTCACACAAGGCCGGTACAGTACCTTAGGGGCAGGTAAAGGATTCGGTTGGTAACGCCAAGCACTTTCGCCCAGGTGAACTGCCGCATTGATTATTGTCTTCTTCTTCTGCCTTTCTATCCCCCAATGGAGCATAGGCCCTCAACCAACTCACGCCAAGTCGTTCTATCCTTCGCCATTGCATGGAGCTCTCCCCATGTCCTCCCAATCTTTCTAACCTCGTTCTCCAGCTCTCTTCTCCGTGTTTTTTTTTTTTTTTTTTGGCTGTCCTTTATTTCTATGCCCCTGTGGGTTCCAATGCAAAGACATTCTAGTTATGCTGTTCTCCTGTTTTCTCAGTGTGTGCCCTATCCAACGCCAGCGTCTTTTCCTCACTTCCTGATCCACTGGAGCCTGTTTAGTTCTCTCTCCCAAAGTTCTACATTAGTTATTCTATCATACCATTTTATTCCCTCTATTCTGCGCAGGCACCAGTTAATGAATGTCTGTAATTTATTAGTAATTGCCTTGGTTGTTCTCCATGTTTCCGCCCCATACAATAGTACTGATTTGACTATTGTGAATTATATTAAAGAATTGGAGTCGCCGTGGCGGAGCTGCTAGACGCTCGCCGCGGATCGGAAGGTCGTGGGTTCGCTCCCTGGCGGAGCCGGACTTTTTAAATAAATGACCTTGGCTCCCAGGTCCACCCAGCCTTGAGTGGGTACTGGGTGCAGTCCCGGAAAGTAAGGGCGGCCGGCATGATGCTGACCACATCACCCATCTTGTGTCGATTGGTCTAAAAAATATAGGTCTATCCCTTTATGTCCTATGCGCCTAAAGGCGTGGAAAAGGGTCCTTTACTTTTTACTTTACTTACATTAAAGACTGAAGTGTATGCTCTTACGGTGTTGGTTGGTTGTGTTTAGGATTGGACCTTTTCTGTCACGGATTTACCCACGGGCCTTTTTGCCCTGACGGTAGTAAAGTTTGTATTTGACACGATTAACCCCAAGAAGAAGAAGAAGAAGAGTGCAGAGAGATTTAAACGAGCCATCGTCCTGGATCAATCAGAGAGACTAAGGCTAGTGGGTAGTACATACAGCTGTTAGCCTCAAGGGCTTGGAATACTCAATAATAGAAAGAAGAATATAATGATTTTCAGTAGACTTAATCCTCTTCATTTTGTGTGATTAGTGATTAGTGATTAGAAAGGATTATCATCACAGCATTCCGGACAGATCCATATGTGCTCCGATCTCCTCCTCAAACGCTCAAGTGTAAAACGACTGATGACGACTGTTCTGTGTTGGTTAATGAAACATCTTGTCCCCCTAGTGAAATGTTTATTTCTTGCAGCTCCAGGCTGCACCCCCGTGTCCATTAGTCTAGACAGGGATATGGAGTCTTTTCTTTTGTCATGCTCCTCAGTACGGTAAGTACAGCGCATGGCATTGATAACATCACTTCTGTCCAGAACTGTGTCAGCCATAGCAACTGCAGTGTCGGTAAGATAGTCTGCACGCTCGTTCCCTTGAACACCCGCATGAACTGGCACAAAGATGAAGATTAGGGTAGATATTCGTGAAGTACTTAGTGTTTCAATCCACTCTTGCCTGATAAATCCAGCTTGGATTTTTTTAAGCATATTCATCAAGTCGCTAAGCATGCCTACGTGTGTGAACTTTTAAGTGCCAAGCAATGCTAAAAGCCTTTGTTACAGTCATAGTTTCCATTGTAAGGCTACTATTTGTAACAGCAAAGGCGCCATTCATTTTGTGACCTTCTGCATATGCGGTAAACGTAGCAGAGAGGAGTTAGATGTTCCAGTCTTTTGCTTGTTGCATGGTTTGTGTTAATATCATATTACGTATCTGTAGTGTCTCTTTTACTTCATCCACTCGTGGCTTTCTTCGGTCGGCCTCTTGTCTTGTAGCTTGCTGTTCTCATGTAGTACGCTCTAGCGGCTGGCTGATTTTGTTGCATTCTGAAAGGTGACCAAACCATTTGATTCTTTGAAGTTCTCTTAAACCCTTTACCGGCACAGAACCTAACATTGTTTTTTAGTTCTTCGTTGTTTTTCGTGTTCCCCTCCCCTCCCTCCCAAAGCACCCCCACCCCCCCCCCCCCCCCGACCCCTTTTTTTCAAGCTTCATTTCTTTCGCATATTAACTCCTACGTTATAATTTTGTGTTTATGTTTTTCTATGATTGTCCATATATGGCATTGATAGTACAAAACTGGTAAGAACAGTGCATTTTTTGTGTGTATGTTAATTTTTTGAAGCCTAAAAAAGTGGCGCTATTTGGTAATTTATGTTGTTAGCCTTTTGTGTTGCCTTTCTACTTCTCTGTTAAATCCTCCATCTTCATACCAAATTAGTCATTTCATAGTTAGTGTAAGTTTTTTGTATGCGAGCTGTGTTGTGTTTGTTTGCTGATGAGGGCAACAACCTCCATTTTTTTTTTCATTTTAATTAATTGTGTAAAGCTGACATAAACTATTTTTTTTATTTTTTTTTTACTCCCGTTTTCTTCTCTTCCTTATAATTTTGTACCCTTTTTAAAACCAATCCCCAGTAAACACGCTGCATAAGCTCGATGTTAATATTCGTCTTTTTAAAATTCTTATACTTTTTCGTTCAAATTTTTGTTTAATATTCGTCTGAAAAATCAATATTCGTCCTTTATCCGGCGTGGCCGACGAGTAATCACACTAGAATATGAAAAGGACGTTGATAGGCGAGTTCTCAGTGCTGAAATTGAGGAAAGGCTATCCACTTGCGTAAAAATGGCAGGTTTTCGTCCAGAAATAGCAACAACAACAAAAACAAAAAAACAAAAAAACCATTGCTATAGTTAATAAGCCTACCAGTTTGTTTAATCACGATGTGTTTGGACACTTTCGAAAAATTATTAGAAAAAAATAAAAATTCTTAATGAAAAAAAAAAAAAAAAAGAAACGAGTGCCAGTGAATCGTCTGGAAATGCTGATGAAGTATCAGGTCATGAATCAACAATAGTGTCATTATCTGATGTCATCATTAAAGGTGACTTCCTTTCCAAAAATTAATAATAATAGTGAAAGATTCCAGGAAGCAGGGGCAGGGGCCGACCAGCATGATGATAGTCACCGGCTATAAACGATAGCATGCGTAGGAAAGTTACGAGGCGTAAGTGCTGGCGAAAGCAGTAGTGGATAAGTTGGTAGGTAGATATGTAGTTTGCTTTTAATATTGGTAGAAATGCAAATACCTAGATGTGTCCTAAAAAGGAAGATAGCTAGATGGACTATAATGTTTGGTTGTGGTTAGACGAAATTATAGGAATGGTGGTAGCTATATAGTTTAGTAGGCGTGTTGATAGCTAGATAGGGTGGTAAGTATATGTAGCTTGACTGGTTTAGATAGACAGGGAGGAAAATAGCCGGCAAAATAAGTTGGAAGGTCCGCTAGATAAGACGGTAGGGTAGGTATGTAGGTCAAAAGATGGGTTGGTAGATATGCTGTTAGCCAGATAACTTAACTAAAGATCCCTTTTCATCCCTTTTAGGCGAATGGGGCATATGAGAAGAGCTCCCATATTTTTACCATCAATCGGCGCTAGGTGGGTGTCGCATGACCGCATCCACACATCTGCCACAGCAGGAAGGTCCATATAGCTGACCACCCTAAACTCGTCATCGTAACTATGTAATAGAATAGGCCAAGCATAGTTAGATAGTTCGTTTGTTGTGGGGGAGTCCGGATAGGAAAAATCCATATAAAACCCTTTGATAATGACTCTTTTAGGCTTTGAGTGTCGAATTAAATGTTGGGACGCATTTTCTACGCCTATTCTAAATAAATTGTCTGACCACTGCACTGCATTAGTGAGCGCGATTCGTACGCTAACTGCTGTTGTTAGGGGACGTGTTTGTGTGCGTCACTTCTCTATAGTCCGGTCTTGGAGGCAGGCGTTTTTCCTTGTGTCTCGCCGATTGACCGTCATACAGACAAGATTCCTTGTTCTCTTTTTTTATTATCATGGGTGAGTTTTTTTTTTTTTTGGGGGGGGGGGGGGGGGGACTTTTAATTGAATAATTGTGTTCATAGTGTCTGTGATGTAGGTAAGTAAGGTCAGCAGTTGGATAATGCGAATCTGTTTTCCTACGATTCTTGCCAAGGAAGGTGGCGAAAGGAGCTCCAGATCGGAATGCACTTTCGGTTGACATTTCTCGCAGAATGCTTTGAAATGGCCTTTTAAACCTTTTCAATTCAATCAATCTACATATCTGGAGTGGGTTTGTAGTATTGATAACTTTGTATTGTTAATTATTTGCTAGTATTCGGTATCAGAACTTGGTAAGTCTCTGAATGGTTTTGAACGACAAGAAGCTTATGGGCAGACATGACGTCATGTCCGCTGTTGCTAGGTGATTTCGTAACCACAACAAGCTTCGACTGTCGTATTGTTTTCATAACATATTTTAGTAGGTCTGGGTTTTGACTTCATCGCAGATCCCTTATTTTCTACGTTAGAGGGAAGGGTAAATAATGGAGATCTGTCTAACCTTTGCTACGGAACTGTTCCAGGAATTATTCGAGTTAATGATCTGGTGCTCACTCTAGGAAACTAAATGGATTCTAAGATAGAGGTGACCAACTTTCATGGTTGGGAATAACATCAAGTTTATCTGAGCATGAGGAGATGGTAAGGATGTTGATTGACCAGGTGCATTAGATACGGTTCGCTCATGGGTGTTGCTTTGTGTTTTTCAGGTTATGAAGATCCAACAAGTGTCAGTGTCTTGTAGACTGGTTCCTTCTGCCACTACACATTAAGCAATTTACATGTGGTGAATTGTGGTCCTGAACGTGTGGACGATACTTGAGTCGTCGTCTTCCGAGCTCAAGGTGATTGTTCTCGATCAACGCCAGAAACTGTTCCTGCTGGTGAAATAATGTTGGGAAGTCTGGCGACGTGAAGATCTATTCCGGCATCCAGAGAAGCAGCCTCGTTTCTGAGAAGTCCTATCTTAAAGTACGGTAGTCGGAAACTTCGCTCCAGCATCCAGAGGAGATATAAGATCTAAACAGATAAGTCAGAGTGACCCGTATGACGGCTTAAATCTAAGTGGACCTTTCCAATCCATCAGATTCCTCAGCCATGATGATACTGGACAGAAACGTAGAGTAGGAGGAAGACACTCGCACTAACTTTGTTCTTGAAAGTATTCAATATTCTTTCAGTTAATTCTTCAAGTTATTTTTCTTCAGCTTGGTTACAGGGAACCTATTACATTGATTCTCGAGTTCATCTGCCTTCTAGTTCTTAGGAGAGTTTTGTCTAATTGGAGTTCCTTGTGGCATTTATAAACGTAGTCTTGTCTTATCGTATTCACTGTTGATTATTTGTTCGACTGGATTTACATTAATCTAGTCTGGGGGCAAACAGTGGTGAGGACGTCTGGCCGAGAGGTACCCAAGTGTTCATAATAACCCTGTGGAGTCAGAGCTCGTGTCACCTCATCCCTGAGACAGGTTGAATGGAAAGTTTGAACCGAGGGTTAGGCCTCTAGACGAACGAGAGCCACCATTCAAAACACTCCTGTCTCAGAGCACCTGAGGGATTTGTGAAAATATCCTGTAAGTAAGGTGCGCGACAAAACTGCCATACGACAGTCACGAATCTCGTCAACATTACGCCGGTCGTCTTTACTTCCTCAGGTCATACATCCTAGTACCCGTTTTAGGTTGGGTCGACCAGAGACGTCCCATACCATGATAAAATGCCACGCAGCCAGCGGTGAGTTTCGATCACGGCACGTTGGAATTACAAGTTGGACTTGCAACGCCGAAGCCCCGGGCGCAGACTTTCGAAACAATAGCTATTTAAAAAAAAAAAAAAACAATTTTAAAAATCATTTAATAGATAAATTTCTAAAATTGTATTCAAGTATTTATTGACGTCATTAGAACGAGTAATTGCTTATTACAGAAAAGAGTGCTTTATTAATATCCAACCCCAAACATGAGAAATCCACAAATCACGGAAACGTCTAATATTTAGGGGGTGGTAGATAGGCTGCATGCAATCGTGGGACCTAGGCTGTACTCTATCGTGGGACGTAGGTGGGTTGGGGTTTGGGCCAGCACTAGATGTTTTGGGGTCATTAAACCGCGATCGAAACCCACTGCTGGCTGCGTGGATTTTTGTCGTGGTATGGGACGTCACAGGTCGACCCAGATAAAATGGGTAGCAGGATGGGCTGTCCTGGGAAAGTAAAGACAGCCGGCGTAATGCTGACCACATTACCCACAGAGTGCTGATGGTCTGTAAAAATATGGGACGCTCTGCCCATATGCCCGGTGCGCCGAAAGGCGTGAAAAGGGAACTTTACTTTTTACTTTAAAAGCATTAGAAAGCCGTCTTACCACTCTCTAAAATGTTGGACCGTTCTGTGACGTCATCTGGGGGGCAGGATATTAATAAAGAACCTAGAAAAGAAGATAGTAACGATTTGGTGCTAGGAACGGATGAGACTATTTTTAGTCAATACGATTGGGAAAAAACTCGTTTGATATACGTCCTTTTTAATCTTGGTCCTCCGCTCAGGAACATATTATTGACGAAAATTCGAGTTCAACAGTAATAAAACTCATTAGCTTGTTTTAATGTCTCTCCTTTAAAAGTGATAATGAGTTCAACTGATCTTTTTTTTAAACTGTACTTATTTATGAGAATTTCAAAAGCCTCTATAAATTAACAGGTAAATCTTAGCTCCCAATAGCGTACTGTCTGGGATCCTTGCCTGCCAGCCTGGTGGATCTGAGTTCGAATATTAATCGTTGCGTGAATTATCTTAAATTACTTTGGCAAAATAGTAAGTGTATAATAGTCCCTGTAGATGAGCTATATATGTTGTCAAGAGTCCATCAAGTGTAAATATTTACTATGACACTATATGTTTAGTTCCTGCTGGCGCTACTACTTATGATGCTACTTCTACTGTTGCTGCTGCTACTACTGCTACTACTGCCATTACTGCTGCTGCTGCTGCTACGACTAGAACTACTACAACAATTTCTTCTTCTTCTTTTCTTATTCTTCTTTTCTTTTTCTTCTTTTCTTTTTTTTTTTTTTCTTTTTCTTTTTCTTCTTCTTCTTCTTCTTCTTCTTCTTCTTCTTCTTCTTCTTCTTCTTCTTCTTCTTCTTCTTCTTCTTCTTCTTCTTCTTCTTCTATTCTTCTTCTTCTTCTTCTACTTCTTCTTCTTCTTCTTCTTCTTCTTCTTCTTCTTCTTCTTCTTCTTCTTCTTCTTCTTCTTCTTCTTCTTCTTCTTCTTCTTCTTCTTCTTCTTCTTCTTCTTCGTCTATGTTTTCTTCTTCTTCTTCTTCTCCTCCTCCATTCCTTTCGTATACTCTTCCTATTTATCGCCTCGCTTTCTGATCCTCTGGCTACTGGCATTTCTATTGCATTTTTCTCCCTTTTATTTCTGTTTTCTTTATCCATCCCGTTTCTATAGCTTGTTTTTTTCCTTCTCACATTCTCCTCCCTTCCTTCTGTCCATGACATCACGAAAACCGCTTTTAACCTGTTTACCTTTTATGTTCCTTCTCTACTCCTACGTTAGTCACCTCTGTATTTAATTAACTTCTGGGTGCGTGTTGTTTCTTCATATATTTATTACAAAGGTGAAAGACTGTGTTTCAGCTTTCAGACTTCTTTCTCCACACAGCGCCATTAATCTTCTGTAGCGATGATTCTCAAAATGTGGCTCCCAAACTCCTCAATGATATCACACATTTTTTTTGTTGTTGCAATTTAACTAAAGCAGTTACAACTTTAGAAACGGTACACAGTGTGCAAAAGCAATAAGGTCTAGTGTGTTCGTAAATTGTTGCTGTGATTGTTATTCGACATTTGCCTCGTTAATATACATTTCTGTAACCTATGGTGCCATTTCAATGGGTTGAAATGAATTCTGTCCGTATTCCATAGTCGTGGATTTCAAGCTGTACGATAGACATGGCCAATGAGACACCTTTTTTTTGGGGGGGGGTGGGGGGGGGGTGCCGAGTTGACCATGTATCTTAGTGCACTTGTATTCATGGCGAGGCGCAGACGCCGTCTGGATGTGACAGGTTCAATTCCCGGCACGGTAACTATAGCTTTCGATTTTTATGTTGTCTAGTGTGTTCTTCTATCTTTCTACTTCTTTCTATGAGTGCCGTTCACAATACTTTCTGTTATTTGATTAATTGCAAATATAGTCAGTAACGTCTACATGACCACAGTTCTGAATATCATCATCATCAACATGTAGCAGCTCCTTTGCAGAACGTCTCTCTCATAACTGTCTGCTTGAAAGAAACGCCAGTTCTCCCGCCTCATTCACTTTCACACTCAAGGAGTCACCTATATCCTGTGCCCATCTTTGTGTCGGTAGGCCCCTGCCCCTCCTTCCTGGTAGTTATGGGTATACCCAAAGTAATTTAGTAAAAGAGCAATATAGTTTTCAGATCAAGTATGTAAGTTACACTGATGCATTCCTTTTTTTTTTTTTTTTGTAACATTAACGGATCTTACAGATATAAAACCTTTCCATAAGGGTATAAATGTTGAAAGAAGAGATAAGTTAAAATACTTAGGTTTGACGTTTGATCGCAGTCTGTCCTTCAGATATCACGTGGAACAGATTGTGGGTAAATGCAAGCTTGGCCTGGCGGCGCTGAAGACAATGGTGGAGACACACATGGAACAGAAATTATTGGTCTTATTGTTCAACCATTTGTTACTTTCGGTAATTGATTATGGCCTAGAAATATTAACCCTGTCTACTTCACAGTGTACAAAGCTTGAAAGGATTCAGAATGAGAATCGTCTAGGGTTGAACACGGGACACCCCAGCTAGAACAATGAGGTATATGCTTGGGCTGACATCGGTAAAGTCTAGAATGTCACTGGCGCAAGCCAAGGCCTATATGCGAGTTAGCAATGACGAAAGGCATCCGCAGCATAGCAATTTGAACGATTTAAGAAAAGACTGGTTGAAAAAAAAGGAAAATTGTGGATGTCACTAGCTGAAGATACTATCGAGACGGCGGCCTCAGTCAAGCAAATACACAGGGGACAGGAATGGATCGACACGAACACCCACAATAGCGGTTTCCATCAGGTTATTGTCACGTTAGAAAGAGAATGTAGAGAGTGGTGTAACAGTATGGCAGAATTAGAGGTACAACAACTGATAGATGGAAAGGCTGGGCTAGATGATGTAGTAGTGTACACCGATGGTTTTGTCTACTAGGGTGTAAGATCTGGTTGGGGATTTTCAGCTAGAATGAAGTGAAAAATTGTGGCAGAACAAAACAGAGCTTTTTTATCTACAACTTCAAGCTTGAGAATGAAAGTAGAGGCAATCACTGCAGCTCTGAAGTGGATAGCAGAAAGCAAAGCTACTAGAGGAATTATTGTGTCTGATTCTCAGTCGGCATTGCGGAAGGTTCAGAACGGACTAATGTGGCATGAGTGGATACCATGTATCATTACGCTAACATTGCAGGTAATCAAGTGGATATACTGTCCGGGATATGCAGGAGTGCGAGGGAATGAAAGACCGGATTATGTGACTACAAAAGCGAAAGCGACAGGAACGCATGTATTGGGCAAGGGAGATATTCTGAAGACCATACATGAACGACTTTTTGAGAGGACACGAGATTAGATGAAATAACATTGGCAAGAATGTGTGAGCGAGGAATTAAGTGTGGATCCGGCAATGAGGGACGGATGAGGGGAAGATATCGGCGTGTGTAAAATCAGTGTGCTACGGGAACAGTTATCATCTAAACCTTACCTCATTTGCTGCGGGAGACGGAGCATCTATGGGTATGTCCGGTGTGCTATGATGTCGATTTCTAAAGGAGATACACAGAAATAAATAATGATGCGCATTGGCCAAACATCAGCAGCTTCTAACTGCCTGAACAGAATGTGCAACACTGGATGTATAGTTTTAACGCGTTTTAACAAGTTCGAGAACCACTAAAGACGTGGAACGAAAGTTAAATTCAATTGAAAACAATACCTAAAACATCTTTGAATATTAAGAAAACTGAAGTAATGGTTGTATCAAAGAAGAAGATAACTCCACATTGTGATATCTCAGTTGAAGGACAAAGAATTAAACAAGTCAGTAAATTCAAATATCTGGGAACAATTATATAATTAGATGGAAAATGTATGTCAAAGATTAAAAGCAGAATAGGTTAGGCAAAAGCTGCATTTCAGAAAATTAATAATATCTTATGTAATCAGTCGCTCTCATTTAATGTCAGAAATAGGCTACTAAAATGTTACATAGAACCTGCTCTGCTGTATGGCAGCGAATTTTGGAATGTCACTGAACAAATTAGGAAGAAAAGGAAATGAGGTTTCTGAGACGAATGTTACGAATACCTTGGACGGCCACAGTAACTAACAACGATTGCTTTCAAGAAGCTAATGAAAGTAGATCTCTATAAAAAAAAAAAACAATAAGAAAAAGACAAATACTGTTCTTTGGCCACATAATGAGAAGAGAGACATTGGAGAACATTGTGAGCTGTTCCAGGCAACCACGGATCGGGATCTGTGGAGACGCCAATTATCAGGGCACGTGATGATGATGATGCATGAGACAATGGCGAAAACAAAATGAGATAAATTCAACAGGGGTTACGAAATAAGAATTACATCTGAGCAAGCATCTTTAGCAACAGTTATAAGACAAAAAAGAGACAATTATACTGGACACATTCCTAGAAAAAAGCAGCAAAGGATCGCTAAACAGGCACTGAAATAGGAAATAAAGGATTGAAAAAAGCGAGGACGAAAAAAACAAGAAACCATAAAACGAACGTTGATGAGAGAGGCTAAAGGTGCTGGGCTGGATTCGATCAGCAATATCGAAGTAATTGGGAAGGATAGAACGTAACAGAAGTAAAGACTGTGGACCTTGTGGGGCATATAGTGGCTGACTAAAACTGACTGTGGCAAAAAATATACAAATATTCAAATTTGAAACATAAATTGTAGTCCCTCGCACAACTATTTTATACTGAACTTAGCAGCTCTTAAAAGAAAACAGAGAGAGAAAGAGAGTGCGGGAGAGAGAGAGAGAGAGAGAGAGAGACAGAGAGAGAGAGAAATAGAAATAGAGACAGATAGAGAGGGAGAAGGGGAGGAAAAGAAAGGCAGAAATAAGAAAGAAAGAGAGAGAGATTAGGGAAGACACACACACACACCTACAGAGAGAGAGAGAGAGAGAGAGAGAGAGAGAGTGATAGAGAGAGAGGACAATCAAGGAGGACGCCCACACTTACATTTACACAAAGCATGTGTGAGTCAGCCGTAGACATTGTAAACCATATGTTTCTTTCACTCTGGGTAAATATTTCGCTTGATTTGGCTGCGCAAAAAACTGGCAGAAAATGCGTTTCTTCTTCCAGCCAAGCAATATTCGCTTAGGTGTGTATCATGTTGCCAGGTGACGCTATGCAAAGTGAGACCGTTCCATTTCGCAGCTCGTAACAACGATTTATATTTCGGATTGTTCTGTCACGTTAAGAAAAATAAAGTCTTGGCAACGTACAGCTGGCATATGTCAGACCTGAGTGTGTATCGGGGGTCTTGAAGAAACGAACTAATGCAGGTTTTCAATGGAGAATATCAGTATCCTCCCCTCCCCCCCCCCCTCCACAACCGGCCCCCTCCTCACCCCCTCACCTGACTTTGCAGAACGAAGAAAGATATTAGTAAAGAGTACCGCTAAATTGACGATCAAACATATAGACAATCAAACAAATTAAAAATAAAGCACAACAAAATTAAATGGTCTCTAAAAATATGTCTAGCCTTATATACCCAATGCGTTATTAGCGTGTAAAGGACCCTTTAATTTTACCTTTTTTTTTAAATTTTTAAATATTTATTTATTTTAACAAAAAAGACACAAACAATAGATTGCACAAGTTATTGTCTGGCATATTTCGCTGTGTCTTGTCAGGTACATACTACAGTAACAATTACATAAATGAAGCAGATAAGTGAATCCTTTATAACTGAAGTACAAATTCAAAAACAATCAAACATTACTGCCTGTTTTACAACGGTTGCCGTAAAGTCAGAACCATGTCTTTCTGTATACAGAGGTCCGGCCGTAGGCTATTGTTTGTGTCTTCCTTGTTTAAATTTACAACGTGGAAACATCGCTTTGATTTATTTATTTATTTATTTATTTATTTAATTATTTCCTTTTTTTTTTTTTTATTATTATACTTCATTCAAGTGAAGTAAATATTTCAGCAACTTATTGATGCAAGTGTAAAAATAAAGGTAAAGTCGGGAGATGTGAACCAGCGTCTTTGCACACGGTTATAAACCATGTGCTCTGCCACCAGGACGGAGAGCTGATAAGAACCTGTTCGCCTGTGTCTGGTACCTATTACCCAGAGGCTCGGTGAACTCCGGGAACCGCAGGTTTCGACAAGTGTGTCGACAATAAGCGATGTTCAAATATAACTGAGAGATGTTAGAAGCGTCCAGTAAATTAGTTGACATAGGCGTCATACATCCTAGAATGGACTTTGTTATGTTTACATCACGACTGAGCTATGGCACATCTGAATTCACCACTGAGTGTGGCGATACACAAAAGAATACGGCGGTTTTCATAAATGCAGGTTTAGTTATTTTAGTCGAGGCTTCGACTTCACTTCCAATTGGTCGCATCGTAATTGCTCCGTTTCTGTACCAGTGAAAATCACACGAAAAGCTCATAGCTGTTACAATTAAAAGCAAATTTAACAAACATATAATCTTTAAAAAAAATTTCAGAAAACACACACACTAAAATGAAGCACAGAGGCGCTGCAAGGTTCACCGGCTGTAAACTCCGGCATATGAACATAATCGACTACCCGCCATTTTAGTGCAGTCAACAACACGCAACGGCACAACAGATTTTCAAGGGGGAAAAAATGCATTAGAAATGTACAGCTTGTAGTGTCGCACCAAGAACTTAGCTCAGTAATTAGGTGACGGAACCTTTGAAATTCCGGTTCAGGAATGGAGAATATGCATTAGCGAAACCTAGCTGGAAGCAAATAACTTTTCATAGCGTCACGGGCAGCCGGTTATTGACCATTTTGGCCGGAAGTGTGTCAATTTCATGTCAAATAGGTGCGCTGATACAAAGAAAAAATTGAGGGAAAGACGGGGGTGGGGGATCTAAGCACCTTATTAACTTGCTAGGAGATGCGTTAGGGAACCTAAGCTTCATAATTGTCGTAATGATAGTTATTTTTATGTGCAAAATTACAAAAAAAAAATATAATAAATATTATTATTTAAATAATTTTTAATTCTATTAGCGAATGTCAGCGTCTGTGACTTAGGCATTGCCAACTTGCTTCGTAATTCCGGGGTTCCAGGCTCGATCCCAGCTGCAGACAATTCGCCTTGCCTTAGTTTCGACAGCGGTACAGAGAGCTGACCGTGCAGAGACAATGGCAAAATACTAAACCTAAAATATGCCTAGAAAAAAAAAACACAACAGCCAAAATATGCTGTAAAAGAAACTCAAATAACAATAACTATTAAGGAATACATACAGCAAGAGAGCTTTCATGCGGGGTGGGGGGCGGGGGTGGCACCATCATCTTCTTCAAGTGCCTGCCTTGTGACGTGGTAATTATGTCTATCCACAACCTTCTGTCCCTTTTACTTTCAGTCAGTTCTGATAGAGGTGATTCTCCAAGCCATGATGTCAAAATATCCAGCATCTGTTCTCTCAGTCTCTCTCTGCCTCTCCTCCCTTCCAGCTTTCCTACTGTCACGATGTACTCCAGTTTTCTCCTTCTCATGACATAAACACAGAATGTAGATTATCTCTTTCTGGTGTGGGTGATCAGTTCTCTTCTCGAGTCATTTTCTGTCAAGGCACCTTCATTGTTCATTTTATCTGTCTAGTGTAATTTTGTAATTCGTCTATTAAACCACATCTCGGACGCTCCCAAATGGAGGCATCCTGGGCCCCTAAAAATGTCTTTATGGGGTGTTGAGCGCGCAAGACCCTAAACCCCGCCCCTTCCCCGATTTCCTGCATGTCAGTGTAAGTACCAAAAACGTCTAGGACAAGCTAAAAAAGCTGTCAGTTTGTATGTTGTCTAGTGTTTTTCCCCCATATCTTTACGTCCTCTGTCTACATATATGTGAGCGAATCAATACATGTCACTGTATACCCAAACGGTCTACCAAACGCTACAATCACCTTTCCCATACCAGTTCTCCGTGTTTGACAGACACCACAAAGTCCAGTCTGATTTTTCACGCAACACTAAAGCGTTATCAGGGGCAAGCAATTCGATTCCGGACAAGCGAGTTCTCTCGCTTGAAAGGATTAGCTAATAAAAGATTGAGAAATCGAAATTCACGTCTTGGGCTCTCCCGTTACGTTGTGAAGTCTGGGGTCTCCCAAAGTCACCTTTAAATCAACAAGCCAAGATCTAGACTTATTTCAATATTCTTGTGTTTGTTTTATTTCCCTTAAAGTTACAGGGTTTGTAAATCCTTGTCAGTGTATCTCAAAATTACTTTCGTTATGGATATGTTTTTGTTGGCATGTTTGTGTTTCGTCAAATTTCTGCATCGTTTCTAATCGTGGCAATTTGTTATGCAATTTATAAAAGTAGTATACGGTTTCTTGACAAGTCAGAAAGAACTACGGGCTTTGATAGATACGTTGGTGGTGGAAAGTGATAGAGTTTGCTTTAGTCTGAACAATGGGAAGACGGAATTTATGGTGATTTCCAAGAAAAGAATAGTGCCTAACTGTATGATGAAAGCCTACGGCGAAGAACAAATGCCATTCGAGGTTTGGAAAAGATTTATCGCATGTTATATAGAGCCAGTTTTAACCATTTGCTTTGAATCCTGGAGTTTTTATAAAGAGGTCGAACAATTTCTTGAGGCCTCGGAGATGTCGTTTTACTGAATAATCCTTAGAATGTCCTGGACGGCTGGGGGAAAAGCCACCCAGATGTTTTGAAGGGCTCGAAGACAGTTTATCACAAACATCAGAAAGAGACAGAGATTATTTGTTGGCCATGTTATGGGGATAGGTAAACTGAAACGTGTTGTGACTCCTGGAAAGAAATGTGGACAGACAGACAGAGGAAGAGCTAGACGACTTTGACAGCCTTTTTGCCATGGCACGGAGACGTGTCAGCACACGACTTGATTGGCGCAGATTGTAGAGAGGCATGATCGCCCCCGCCAGTAGGCAAGGCACTTGATGATGATACCGTTTCTTAACGCGGGTTTTTCGAGGGTAAAAGACAAATATTTTTGAAGACTTGTGAAAGAAGCAAACGCAAATTGTTGACATTCTTCAGAATCTGAAAAAAGTGGAAGAACGGCTTATACAGTTTAAAAAGTAAAGTAAAGAACCCTATTCCTTACCTTTAGGCTTATAGGGCATATAGGGCTAGATTTATATTTTTATAGACCAATCGGCACAAGAATGGTGATGTGGTCAGCATCACGCCGGCCGCCTTTACTTTCCCGTACTACACCCTGTACTCACTCAGGCTTTTACAGTGTGGTTCCTTAGAAAGTGAAATACGATGAGGCTTTAATTTAAAATCTTAAAAGTGTGATAGACATTACAGTAACCTTACCATTGTCTTGTAACCTGTCAACAGTGTTGTTAACAATGTCTAGAGTCTGACTGACTGGCTTTCTACCCCACCAGGACATCACACAAGCGATACGCATCCGATGACACAAAGCGCCACCATGCGGATGAGGATCGCCGTGGAGAGGTCCCAGGAAACCGCGTTCAGACAATTGGCCATATTTATAGCCTGCCTATATTGCGGCTCCTGGCAAAAGCCAGGGTGGGGCTTCAAATAACAAAATATTTCGTCATAAAAAGGACGAAACTGGATACATGTCTAGAGTCCTAAGCACGTGCCATCTTGTCAGGAGAAGAAGAAAATGAAAGTACATCTAACAGTTAAAAACTTGGAAGGGAAAAGAGGCAGATGTAGCCTAAGATAGAAGACGCTGGACAGTCTGATGTCAGGGCATGGAAGATAATCTATGTCAGAACTGACTGAGAATACACGAGACTGAAAGTTATGGATAGACTTGACTACTAAAACTAAACGGCATGGAATATAACAAGAATGAGAATGGCGTAACGGACTTGCCGCAACAATGTGCTCATAGGCCATAAACGGTGTATGTTTAATGTTTCAAAATCAGTTGTTACTTGCGTACGGTAATTAAATGTGTGTCCTACGTCTTGTTTTAAGAGCAGTGTAATCGACTTTTTTTTTCTTTGTGAACATCCCTGCCACGTGTGTTTTAATTCGAATGGAGATGTTTAACAATTTATTATGTCATTTTCTGATACTCAAGTGCCTTATCCTAAGCAATTTAACAAGTAGAATTGGCTGTGAATAGAGCGGTAATGTGTAAACAGAAAAACCCAAAATAAGTCACACTGTAGCAGTAGACGGTGAGTATAACAATAGAAAAGGGTGATTGATATTTTCAAAAAACGTATTCATTAACAATACACCCTATAAATATATATATGTATAGACACAATAGGCCCGTGTTGATATAAGCAGGCTTCCGATAGCCATGGTCATCTTGATACACCCAACATACAGTAACACTAAGGTGACATTTCTTGCACCAGTAGGCATTATTCGTGCTCTTCTGGCTGCTTCGACCATAGACACATATCTTAGACATAAACACATTGCGGGAATGCATCGTCTTCTTCTGAACGCCCTCTTTTACCGCTTCGGGTGTTGAGGGGGATATAAGGGCGCGCTACGTGCTCTTCTGGCTGATTCGACCACAGACACATCTTAGACATAGACACACTGCGGGATAGGGTTGCAGTTCAGCCTATCTATTTACTAATATTATTATTTTTAGTACTATTAATATTATTATAGTTGGGTAGTTGTTATACTATAGTACCAGCAATTAAAGTGCCAAACTTATTGGGTACTTTTGAACAGACAAAAAGCAAGGAGTGAGACCGTGATCTGTCTTATCCCTAGACCTTTTCTCTCTATATATTCAAATAATGTTGAGGGAAATTTAAAGAGAATGCAGGAATAAGAGTTAGAGGATACAATATAAACAATTTGCGTTACGCAGACGATACAGTTTTGATAAATTTAAATGCAACTGATTTACAACAACTGCTGGATATTGTGGAGATGGGGAGTGCTAAGAAAGGACTTTCACTGAATATTTAGAACACGTAAGTAATTGTTACATCAAAGAAGAAGATAACTCCACGTTGTGATGTCTTAACTAAAGGAAAAAAAAAAACTTAGCCAAGTCAATAAATTCAAATATTTGAGAAGAATCATATCATCAGATGAAAAAATGTGTGACAGAGATTAAAAGCAGAATAGGTCAAACGAAAGCTGCATTTCAGAAAAAGAAAAATATCTTATGCAATAAATCGCTCTCCTTTAATGTCAGAAAGACGGTGCTAAAATGTTACATAGAAACTGTTCTGCTAAACGGCAGCGAATCTTGGAATGTCAGTGAACAGATTAAGAAGAATTTGGAAGCAACAGACATGTGGCTTCTGAGACGAATGTTGCGAATACCTTGGACGTCTAGAGTAACTAGCAACTAGTGCTTGAAAGAAGCTAATGAAAGTCGATCTCTATATACAACAATAAGAAACAGACAAACACTGTTCTTTGGCCATCTAATCAGAAGAGAGTCATTGGAGAACATCTTGACAACTAGAAAGATCAGTCGAAAAAAGGGTTAAGAGGCAGACCGAGAGAGATGACGCTGGATGGGCAGAAACGATGGCATGGAGGGATATCATCAAGAGAGCTGTTTCACGCAACCAGGAATCGTGATCTGTGGAGACGCATGAGCGCCTACGCCAGTTGGCAGGGCACATTATGGTGATGATAGTTTGAAACCTCGGTCGGGTAGCGGCCTAATTCTTGCCTGCATATCGGAAGGTCGTGGTTTTAAGTCCGAATGGTACCAGGCTTTCTGTTAAAATTACCTTGGTTTCCAAACTTTTTTTTTTAAATATACAAATGCAACAAGCGTTAACAATCACTACAACATGCATTTCAGACCAATACTGATATCGAAATTACAACAATTAGGTTAACATTTCTTTTTCTTCGAAAATTACAACATGGCAAGTCAAAAGGATATGTTTCTTCGTGAATTACAACAGCGCCACTAATATCCGGCCAGACATTTGAAAAATTAGAGATCGACTAGAAATAGGTATTTTTGGCCAGAAGTATTGACAAACTGTCACTCAAGCGACACGCAAGCCTGAGAGCCGATCCTGCACTATCGTCGGAAAACTGTAACGAGTTCATATTTGCTGATCCTCAAATGACGCTGGAAAAGTTCAATGTGTGACATCTGTACATAAACTGTTCACACCTCGTATGTTAGGCCAGGTAATGCGATCTCCGCGTCGTTATACAAACCTTTGAATCTTGGTTATCTTCCCTTTGCTTTTGTTAAAAGCTGGAAATCCATCACTTTTTTCAGCGTGGAAATGAAAGTAAAGAACCCTCTTCCGCGCTTTTGGGCGTACAGGGCAAATAGGGCTAGACCTATATTTGTATAGACCAATCGACCCAAGATGGGTGTGTGGGCAGCATCACACCGGCCTCATTTACTTCCCGTCTAGCCTCTCCGTCACGGCAACTCCCTTCAGTGTGGAAAGCATGTTTTATATGTGCGCAGAAGCAGCTATAAACAATACTGGATGGGGATTGAATGCCTTACAGATTTCCAAGGGGAGCCGCTTGGATGAGCACTCATCTTGTTAAAACGCGTTATAATAATAATAATAATAATAATAATAATAATAATAATAATAATAATAATGATGTAACTATGGGTGCCTTTTCTCCGCACGGGCGGGTCTTGCTAGTCACATTCGACATCGCTATAGGCTGTGAGTCCCATGCCGTCCTAAAATATAATATATAACACTGGTCTGTGAAGACAAAATGTGCCACCAATAATAATACAAATAATAACAATAACTGCTTTCTTCTTCTTCTTCTTCTTCTTCTTCTTCTTCTTCTTCTTCTTCTTCTTCTTCTTCTTCTTCTTCTTCTTCTTCTTCTTCTTCTTCTTCTTCTTCTTCTTTTTCTTCTTTTTCTTCTTCTTTCTTTCTTTCTTTTTCTTCTTTTCTTCTTCTCAGGGTTCACCGGCTGTAAACTCCCACGGAAAGTTCTGGTTTGACAGATCTGACATAGTTTTAGGCAGATTATTAGTTTCTCAGCTCTTGGGTTGATGCACTGCGACCTCCATTGAATGAATGATTGACAGCGGATCAACGTCATAGCACAAGGGTAGTAACCCCGAAATGCTCCGTTCTACTTCTAACTCAAGTCTGAGTCCGAAGAATCTCAGCGCAGTGCGCCAACTCAGGGGTCCTGAACTACTCTAGGTAGTTTTTAACTCCAAATATTTGCCCGGGCAGCGCCGTTAGGCTACTCTTTTTGATTTCCAAATACCAAGGAATGTTGTACGTGCGCAGCAATACACACGGGCGAGGGGCGACTTCAATGTAAGCCTCTAATTAGTCGACTCATACGATATGCTTGGATGGGGAGGCAGTGGATCTACATAGTTTTCCCACAGTAGGTCTCGGAGCCTACTTAAAGAAATAACTTCGCTGTTTACTAGTCAATCTTCCTTGATCTGTTTACTAGTCAGTCTTCCTTGATCTGATTACTAGTCAGTCTTCCTCGATCTGTTTACTAGCCAATCTTCATTGATCTGTGTACTAGCCAATCTTCATTGATCTGTTTAATAGCCAATCTTCCTCGATCTGTTTACTAGCCAATCTTCATTGATCTGTTTAATAGCCAATCTCCATGGATCTGTTTAATAGCCAATCTTCATGGATCTGTTTAATAGCCAATCTTTATTGATCTGTTTACTAGCCAATCTTCATTGATCTGTTTACTAGCCAATCTTCATTGATCTGTTTACTAGCCAATCTTCATTGATCTGTTTAATAGCCAATCTTCATTGATCTGTTTACTAGCCAATCTTCATTGATCTGTTTACTAGCCAATCTTCATTGATCTGTTTACTAGCCAATCTTCATTGATCTGTTTAATAGCCAATCTTCATTGATCTGTTTACTAGCCAATCTTCATTGATCTGTTTACTAGCCAATCTTCATTGATCTGTTTAATAGCCAATCTTCATTGATCTGTTTAATAGCCAATCTTCATTGATCTGTTTACTAGCCAATCTTCATTGATCTGTTTAATAGCCAATCTTCATTGATCTGTTTTCTTAGCCAATCTTCTTTGATCTGTTTAATAGCAAATCTTCTTTGATCTGTTTACTAGCCAATCTTCATTGATCTGTTTACTAGCCAATCTTCATTGATCTGTTTACTAGCCAATCTTCATTGATCTGTTTACTAGCCAATCTTCCTCGATCTGTTTACTAGCCAATCTTCATTGATCTGTTTACTAGCCAATCTTCATTGATCTGTTTACTAGCCAATCTTCATTGATCTGTTTACTAGCCAATCTTCCTCGATCTGTTTACTAGCCAATCTTCATTGATCTGTTTACTAGTCAATCTTCCTTGATCTGTTTACCAGCCAATCTTCATTGATCTGTTTACCAGCCAATCTTCTTTGATCTGTTTAATAGCCAATCTTCATTGATCTGTTTAATAGCCAATCTTCCTTGATCTGTTTACTAGCCAATCTTCATTGATCCGTTTAATAGCCAATCTTCCTTGATCTGTTTGATAGCCAATCTTCCTTGATCTGTTTAATAGCCAATCTTCCTTGATCTGTTTACTAGCCAATCTTCATTGATCTGTTTACTAGCCAATCTTCATTGATCCGTTTAATAGCCAATCTTCCTTGATCTGTTTAATAGCCAATCTTCCTTGATCTGTTTAATAGCCAATCTTCCTTGATCTGTTTACTAGCCAATCTTCCTTGATCTGTTTAATAGCCAATCTTCCTTGATCTGTTTACTAGCCAATGTTCATTGATCTGTTTACTAGCCAATCTTCATTGATCCGTTTAATAGCCAATCTTCCTTGATCTGTTTAATAGCCAATCTTCCTTGATCTGTTTAATAGCCAATCTTCCTTGATCTGTTTACTAGCCAATCTTCCTTGATCTGTTTAATAGCCAATCTTCCTTGATCTGTTTACTAGCCAATCTTCATTGATGTTCAGATGGTTTAGCGAGTCATTATTTCTTTTCTCCTTGATTCCTTGCGTTCTGGGACTATTTCTAAAGCACATCAGACCGAAAGCTCTTATCTTTTCTAGTAAGAACTGCGAGATAGCCCACATCTGGCATTCGTTACGTTTACATGTTGATGTTTGACCAAGCTTTAAATGGTGTTTAATCATAAAATTGCTGTGGCCATCCACCTTTTAACTTCCATTGAACATTTTCATCCCCTCTTTTAACCAAGTCAGTCCTCAAAACGACCCGACCAGGCGGCACTACTGACCGAAGGATGTTACAGACAGAACGATGGACCGCCAGGGGTGAGTTTGTATTACTTGGTTCTTGCAGAGGACGGGGGAAGCGTCTCCCGTTTAAAGGTTGGATGATCAGTCCTGCCTCTTTGGACCAAACCATTGCAGCAGGGCTAAACTCAGGTCTTATCAAACAGACCGAGAAGCAATGCTGTGTATTATGGAACCTAAGTATTGAACGTTTGTGACATGTTTGGTTTGAGTGAGTGACGTTCAAGCGCGGCTTAACGAGTGATAAACATGCGGTGAAATCAAGTGTCACCATTCGGCTGAGAAACACCCGGGCACAAGTCAAAGAAAACACATTCAGCCGTAAGTTTTTTTTTTTTTTTTCAGTATTCAGAAACCATGAGTTGTTAACCCTTAGGCTCTGTATTATAGATATCGCAATCCGTCGGCCTTGATTCCATGATAAATACAGTATATCTGGGAGAAATGTGGCTTTTCTGCCTACCCCCGGGCGTGAACACGGAAAACAAGGAGTTCGTTACCCGGTCACCGCGCAGTCCGGTTTAGCCAACTACGCTAGAGAGCCGGGCCTAAGGTTATTCTAGAACCACCGACAACAGCCATAATATGGCTTTAAACTAATAATAAATAAATTAAAAAATGTGCGCAAAATGTTCGGTTGGGTCAATGTCTTCCTATGAAGGCTTTTGTAAACTTTCAGCTCTACGTTTAAGTTAGTCTGCAAACTTCTCTGATACATATGTTTCTTGTAATCTTTCGCTGTTGTACTCTTGGTGTAATCTTTGCAGACAGACTGACTGACGTTTTACCCCACAGGGACATCACACTGAACGTTAAACACCCGGTGACGCAAAGTGCCATCTTTCCGCAATTCTCCCGGGTATGGGTCCCAGAAACCTCAAAAATACGCCCCACTCACCCCTCTAAAAATAATATGGAATGCATTGTTCTTACTTTTCATAAGAAGATGGGATTATAGAGATTATATAAGCCTTTCAGCTGTATAGCCATACTAATTAGTTCATGTTAAAATGTTTTTCCCGTGTTTCTTTTTAGTTTGTATATATGTAAAATATCTTTAAACGCGTTGTAGAAATTTTGTGGGGAGTACTCAGGGGACGGCCGAGAAAATGGGACTATCAGAATGAAAACGGAACATACCATTAGCCCAGGGTGGTGACGTCATGTAAAGCTGATGACGTCAGCACTTAGACCTATAAATCTGGAGAAGGCGCGGTACAACAGTGTTACATTTTCCGAGACCTCAGCTCACATAAACGACTTCGTTTGTGTGTGTGTTTGTGTGTGTGTGTGTGTGTCTGTGTGTGTCTCTGCGTGCGTGTGTGTGTACGTGTGTGTGTGTGCGTGTGTTTAACGTCTTTCCCTTCTAGGGTTGCAGTTTTCAAAGTGAAAATTTAACGAGCACAAATTCCGGAAACAAAGTTCAAACGTCAACAGTTATATTTTGCCACCACAAGAGGGGTATGGAATAACCAGTAGTCCCGTGTGTGTGAGTGGGGGGGGGGGGTGAAGGGCCAAGGGGGGGGGGGGTCTTGATCGAGTACTCGCAGTACTCTTTCAAGAACCATTTATGTAAAGCCAACCTTAGGGGTTAATCTAACAAATCGTCTTTGTGTATCCTATTAAAGTAAATTACCATACTAAAAACCAGGTTAAACAAACAAAGTGTCAGTCAATAATCGTATAACTTTGTTTCATTTATTTCCAGATTCTGTAAAATGTTTATATTTCACTATCATGATGTTGTTCATTATTCGGCTCCATGATTGCTGCCCATAAAATTAACACCTTAAAGATGAGGATCAAACCGGGGCACATCCTAAAAACCCCGTTCCGCAGTATAACACAGCTTTCTTAGGAAACCTGTGTGCGCTTACGGTGTAATCTATGGTCCAATACTGGGAATGGCAATTTTAACTGACTGACTGACTTTCCACTCCACCAGGACACTGCCCATATTGCGGCCCCCGGCAAAAGCCAGGGTGGAGCTTCAAACAAAAAATTTCATCCTGAAAAGGACGATAGAGAATAATACCATGCGTGTGGCAATTTTGTGTTTTATCCGGGGCTTTTTTCCCCCACATACGAATGGTTCCGGTACTCACCATAAAGTGTCTCACAAAAGGTGTCGGTACTCACCATAAAGTAGATATTACAATAGTGCAGTGAAAACATGCAGAAAAAAAAGGTTCTGGTGCTCCGAACCTGTGCGTACCGCCTAATATGAAAAGAAAAAACACCAGGTTTACCATTATCATGATGGAGCAGAGAGCTCTCTTTAGCCGTAACTAGCAGCAGGGGTGATAACCGTGATATTTCTGTAAGGACTGTCGGTTGCCGGGCCCTGACTTTCTCCAATGATCCGTTCACTGCAGCTTTGCATTCCCAGCCCTTTAGTGATGTGCGGCCGCAGGAATCGGAGACAATATCCGCCGTCATAGTAGGGCTGTGAGAGAGGATATCAGAGACAATGTTATTCTGCTGGTTATAAGAGGCTGTTATAGTTGTGGCTATCTAGTGTGTGCTGCCTGCAGCTGCAGTTGCTGCAGAGGTAGACAATATATACTAGATACACATACGATAATGTGATCACATCCCTTCTTCATCGTCTTTGTTACTGCTCGCAGACAAGCACACACACACACACACACAAAATCCTGATACATGTTGTGACAGGCCCAGGGCGGCTGTTGTATAAATTTTGATTAGTCTTAAGGCGAAACAAAAACCTGACAAACTTCAGGTCAGAAAGTTATAAAAGACACGGAAGCGGCCGATTCACCCTCTTAGGCATCCTCTGTTCGGACGAATAACATGTAGTTCTGAATTTCCCGTTGCGTTAAGGGGTTAATTATAACCTAATAAATCCCCAGGTCCAGATAAGATCCACAACATCTTGGCCGGTCTGGGAGAGAAGTAGTTCTCAGGCTTATTAATAAAACATGGAGATCAAGCAAACTTCCAAAGGCATGGAGGAATGCATATATCGTCCCCATTCTTAAAACCAAAAAGCCTCCAGACGACCCCAAAAGCTACCGCCCGATATCCTTAACATCATACTTGGGCAAAGTTGCAGAAAGAATGATAAACAGGCGCTTGAATTGGTTCCTAGAGAGTTCTGGTGTTCTATGCCATGATTAGGCAGGCTTCAGAACCAACAGCTGTACAGAAGACCAGCTGTTCAGACTGACACAAAGAATACATGACGGCTTCCAGAATAAGAAACACACAGTGGCCGTCTTTGTCGACTTCCAGCTGGCCTACGACAGAGTATAGAGAAAAGGTCTCCTGGTGAAGATGATGATGTATAGGAATACATGGCAGATTGTATAACTGGGTGAAATACTTTCTGATAGATAGAACAATCCAGACTAAGATACACAACGCAATCTCTTCTAAGGAAGTCTTGAAGGAGGGCTTGCCACAAGGTTCATCATTGAGCTGTACACTGTTTCTAATCTTTATCAATGACCTGCCAGAACAAATCAAGGCCGAAAAAGCCTTGTACGCTGATGACCTAGCAATATGACAGAGTCATGAAAATGTGGAAAGTGGAACCCAAAGACTGAATGGAGACCTTAGAATAGAAGACTGAATGAGTACTGCCAAAGATGGAAACTCAAGGTTAACTGTGCAAAGACGGTCTACACAGTCTTTACCAAAAGCCATCAAGTAGCAAGGAAGAATATTAACCTGAGGTTATACAAACACCAAGTGATGAAAGAAGAGCATCCTACATACCTTGGAGTCACACTTGACCTGCAGTTCAGCCTCAAGAAACATTGAAAACATAAGGAATAAGGCATTGAAGCGGTTACAGTTATTAAAGAGACTTGCATGTACATCATGGGGATCAGACAAGGAAACTCTGAGGGGCTTATATCTTAGATATGTTCGCTCTGTGATAGAGTACAACAACTCACTGCTTACATCCTGCTCCAAAACTAACCTATAGACTCTTGACAGAGCACAAAATAATGCCCTCCGATTAATCTGCGGAGCTATGCGGTCTACACCAACTGCTGCATGTGAAATCCATACAAATGTGGAACCCCTCAGGTTGCGGAGAGAAAAAGCCACTTTAGAAATTTATGAAAGATGCGGTAGAAAGAATCGTAACCATCCTAATAGACACCTTGTAGAAAACTGGGAATACAAACAAAGAATAAAGCACACATCGGTTTTACACTGTGTTCATGAAATTCAGGACAGATACCACCTCCCAGAAAGACGTCAAGGAATTCAGAATGTTGCAAGAAACCTACCACCACGTGATCGCTTTAAAGCTCCAGAAGTCCGAATTAAATTGGTCGGCGAGGAAACCAAACAGTCCCACACAATCGCTCCTATGAACTCGTCACTAAAGACTGTTGATTCTTACCCCCAAGAATGGATACATGTTTATACTGATGGATCTGCATTTAAAGCTACCATCAAAGCAGGTTGCCCACTGCAGGCTGCGTGGATTTTTATCGTGGTGTGGGACGTCGCAAGTCGACCCAGCCTCAAATGGGTACCAGGATGGGCTGTCTTGGGAAAGTAACGACGGCCGGCGTAATGCTGACCACATTACCCACCGAGTGCCTATTGGTCTGTAAAAATATGGGTGCTCCTCCCATATGCCCGATGCTCCCAAGGGCGTGTAAAGGTAAAGGGATCTTTACTTTACTTTACTTTTTAAAGAAGGTTACGGAATCTACATAGATTATCCCAATTGATCTGTTGAAGAGATTTTTGATGCATGCGGGGAATTCGGCTCAAATTATGAAGCCGAAATAATTGCACTGGAAGCAGCAGTATACCACCTAAAGACGGTAATGGATGTTTACCCTTCGAAGGCCCAAAATATTGTCATCTTCACAAATTCAATGTCTGCCCTTCAAGCTCTGGAGGGCAGTGAACGCTGCAGAACTGACATAGCCAAGATAATCCTGGATGCTGATCAGCTTATTACCTTATACAACATTAGAATATTGATGCATTGGATTCCAGGCCACTCCGGCACACCGGTTAATGACAGAGCTGACAGACTGGCAAAGAAAGGAGCAACACAAGAACAACCACCTACAGCGACAACCTTACAGACAGCAAAAACACTTATAAGAGCTATAAGCAAAGAGACTTGGTTGAATAAATTTGCCAAGGGAGACACTGGAAGAGAGGATTATAGACAAATGCCTGATCCTAATGACAGCATTAACCATCTGACAAGAAGGGACCAAGCCACCATCTTCAGACTTAGAACACAACATACTCCACTCAGTGGAAATCTAAACAGAATACAGCCACAGCACTCCCCAGAGTGCCAGCTATGTAACTTCACCTACGAAACTGTTGAACACCATCTCTTTGAGTGCCCAAATCTCAGCGAGACTAGAAGAATTCTACTCCCTTCGAGACCAGACAAGTGGAGCACCTTGTACGGAGGGAGAAAACAGCTTGTGAAAACATGCAAATTCCACTACATGGCATTGGGCCAAAGGGCGAAAGCTCGTGCGTAGCTGGATCGATAACAACAACAAAGACAACGTCTTTGTTACTGCTCGCAGAAAAAAAAAAAAAATCTTGATACATATTGTGACAGGCCCAGTGCGGCTGTTGTATAAATTTTGATTAGTCTTAAGGCGAAACAAAACCCTTGCAAACTTTAGGTCAGAACGTTATAAAAAACACGGGAGAGGCCCATTCACCCTCTTAGGCCTCTGCTGTTCGGACGAGTAACATGTAGTTCTGATTTTGCCGTTGCGTTAAGGGGTTAAGCGCAACACGGGTTGAGGTGTGTAGGCAGAGATAGGTTTCATCTGTTGTAGGGTATTTTCGAACACGTTGTGGATTTTAATGCATTATTATTTGTGGAGAACTTAACTTATGTTCAGTGAAATAAAGAGATGTTGAATGTGCAAATTATGGCCTCATTTTTGTGTTTATTCAGATCAGGACTTGTGGTTAGTGTTCCTAGTTTACTGTTACTGTTATCTAGACTATAAAAAAGATCTCCTGTCTGGGCTAAAATATTTCTGGTCCAAGTCTCTGCCTAAGGAACTCTTTTTCTTAATTTTTCTTGGTACTTACACTTTCGCTTCTAGTACAATACTTTCTTTAAGGCTGTGTCAACCGCAAAGAGAGCTGATTTAACGTAAAGAAAACTGGTTTAACGCAGCAAAGTGTTTGTTACTCTTCCCTCCCCCTCCCCATTTTTCTTCCTCCCCCCCCCCACCCCCCCCCCTCAAATGAGGCAGGCAGGTCAATTGCAGAGACAGCTGGTTGGTTAAATGTGGCAAAATGTGTGTGTGAGAGTCCGTGCGCGCATGCATGTGTTTATGTTATGCATCTAATACGCCAGGAAGGTCAACGGCAGAGAGAAAGAGAGAGAGAGAGAGGGAGAGAGAGAGAGAGAGAGGGAGAGAGAGAGAGTGGGAGAGAGAGAGAAAGACAGAGAGAGAGGGAGAGAGAGAGAGGGAGAGAGAGAGAGGGAGAGAGAGAGAGAGAGGGAGAGAGAGAGAAAGAGAGAGAGGGAGAGAGAGAGAGGGAGGGAGAGAGAGAGAGAAAGAGAGAGCGAGAGAGAGAGAGAGAGAGAGAGAGGGATAGATAGAGAGAAAGAGAGAGTGAGAGAGAAAGAGAGAGAGAGATGGTTCGTTGAATGTGGTCAAATGTGCGTGTGTCTGCGCGCGCCCGAGTTTATTCAAAGCAACAGATCAGACAGGTCAACTGCAGACTGCAGAGGCGCTGGAACCTGGAAGCCCTAACACATCCCCCCCCCCCCTCCCTCACCCGTTCCGGATGTGTACAGTTAGGCTGCGATCCACCCCGTTAGAAAATTTGCAAGGGGCTCAATTACTCCATCCTTCAACCACGTACAGAAATTATCTTTTCAAGTGTGTGTAGATACTTTTTACATTATGCCAGATACATAATTATTGCTTGTTTCCATTCAGCATATAATAATAGTAAGTAATATTATTATTATTATTATTATTATTATTAGCTGTATTGCTTACTCAAACAAGGCTTGTTTTCTTTGAGTCGGTGTCCCTACCAAAGACAAATTAATTTTAAAAAAGGGGTAGGGGGGGGGGGTAATAACCAGCTAAATTAACTACTTCGGAAGACTGAATGCAGATCAATGGCTTGACAGGCAAGCACACAAACGACTGTGCCACAAGGGACCCTGTACGAAAATAGGTAACTTGAGTATTAAATATTCATTCACCTGAATTCCGTCCCCAGGTACAGCTAGAGGCAGCTGAATGTCAAATCGCTCTGGGCACCTGCTTAAGAACTGGTTCCATTCCTCACGGGTCTGTGATGACATCACCGGGGTAGTCTCGAAGCGCCATCTCCTGTATTCTTTGGGGCTGATGCGAGGCCGGACGAGGAAGTCGGTAGGCGGCCGAGCGGGTACAGCTAGCGGCGCGACCACGGCTTCATTTCCTGGTACAGGTTAACATTTTAGCAGACATCAGTTTGTGAACTTTACAAACCTGGTATTGTTAAAATGTCATAGTATTAATGTTGTCTCTGTGTCGATAGTTGTTACTAAAGTTTCGCAAATACAGTGTATGCCACTTGATAAACTACACAAGATGGGGGAAATTTTGCACTCATTTCTGTCATCATATTCATCATCATCTAGCGCCTTTACGACTGACATAGGCGATCAGGCCTCTGACCTCTGGTACAGTGGTGTATGTGTACGTGTGTGTGTGCGCGCGTGTGTGCTGTATGCATGATGTATGTGATTTGTACTGTATGCATTTCGTGTGTGGTGTGCGTTGCCTTGTGCGTTTGCGGTATGTGTATGTCATCTCAGTGTGGTGTCTAGTGTGATGTAAGTGTGTGTGTGCGTGTGCGTTCGTGGCTAGTGTGTGTAGTATGTATGCATATCTCGTGTGTGGTGTTGATTTGGCGTGTTGTGTGTGCGATGTTTGTTAAACTGAGAATATTGAGAATATTGAGAAAATAATGAAACTTGTAAAGATTCATGCTTGTGCTTCATAACATGTCGATGAAAACTCTCTAGTAAAACAACTGACGAGATCACGCGAATAGGTTGCGCAATATAATGATTGTTGCCTCTGTTTTTAAATTCTTCTTCTTCGCCTTCACCAGCTGTACACTCTGGCGGAAAGTTCTGGTTGCTCGTCCACTAGTGAACTGCAGTCCTGATCCAGAACCTCAGTGTTGCGTGTGCATCAGTTTTACAGATCTTATTCTCTTGAATACAGACTGTTGGTTCCTTGCCTCTCCGGCAGATGCACTCCGACTTCAAAGGAAGCTCTCCAATTAGTCGACTCTTACGATTCTTAAGCGCTCTGTCCCCATCTTCAGCAGCCAGCGAAGAGTTCCGATACAAATGGTGCCAGTAGCTTTCTGATTAAACGTTCATCTTGCCTTTCCTCTGAGCCTCGAGCTTCTGCCAGAACCTCTCGTCACCCCCAACTGCAAAATCTCACCAGACTGTGGTGATCCATCTGCTCCTCCGAATTGTACACGCTCTCCCACAAAGCACTAACCACGTCTGCCCTATCATGTAGCAGTATTCCACCAAGTTGTACAGAGCCATCCAGTCTGTCCGCCTGTTCGTTTCCCAACACACCGGCGGACCCGGTGAAAAAAAAACAGAGAGAAAACATTGAAGTGGATTTGAATATCTAGAGTCAATGTTTACCTGCAAAGGAAAAAGGGGATAGAGAGATCAACATAAAATTTGCAAAGGGAAATCAGATTTTGGGATAACTAATACCGCTCTTGACATATAGGGTTGCTACCTATGTCTACCAAGCAAATCCAATAAGAATTAATGTTGGCCTTGTTTATGTTACCAGTGTCAGACATGCACTTTTACTAAAACTAACGAGAACAAAAAAATTTTTTACCACAGAGATCTGAGAAAAACTGAAGGAGTAAATAGAAATAATAACAACTGACAGTTAAGAACTCATAAGAAGATGAGAAATGAAACCAGTCAGGCAGTTCGATAAAGAGTAGTAGCTGAGATGGTTCGGCCATTTGACAAGAATGTCATGGTACCCACTGCCACACAGAGCCACCCTGAAAAACTATATTGAACACATACCAGGTGGAAGTAGATCACGTACAACATCGATAACAACCTTAGAGAAATTATGATTAACTCATAAAACATAGAAAGAACCCACAAAAAACCCTTACCCCCAACCCACCCACTTTGATGAGTTAACTAAAAGAAGACATATAAAACCGAACGAAAAGTATATTAGCGAGCTTCACAATATAACAAATACAAACAAAATGTGAACGTTGCGGCTATGGAGCCTTCATCAGCACATACAAATCAAACACAAATATACAACATCACTTAGAACTAAAAGAAAATGCACCAGCTGCTTATGAAGATTGTTCTACCTGATTCTTGACCGCTGGATGCCGGCCAGGGTAAGATGGTTGCTTCTCTCCGAATTCTCTCTGGAACACCCGCTATCCGGTCCTTGTAACAGAGACACTCCCTGGTGAAAAGGTTGTTCAAAGATATCACATGAGAAATAAAGAGATACAAGAGAGAGACATTTTTAAGGTCAAGAGGACCGACTAAACTGTTTCTGTGTTTATCATTCATGCCTAGCCGACGGATTACCTACAGAAGCACCCTTTTGATTCCATAGAACCTCCACCACATCTGCTTTATCACAAAGTTGCGCAACGCCGCGAGGAGCGGCCGCAGCTAATATATCAGCCTGTTCGTTACTTTGCACTCCAGCATTAAGGTAATAACAATTGAAACAAGCAAGAGGGTGTCTGAAACTGAATGTTCCTTTCAAGTGCTCGTTGATATTACGCATATTCTCCTGCTAATTCATTATGTGTCCCCCTCCCCTTTTTTCGGTTTCAAGTTGCTCCATATCCTTTGCTAGCTGTAGTATATTTGTCTTCTCCTTCCTTCGCGATCAAAAAGGGAGATTGGTACACAGTGTTATGCTTTACAGGTAGACTACAATAGCTTTACCTTTCGACCCAACACATCCGATTTAAGTAGTCTACTAATTCACAGAGCAGTTTGTGTGTGTGAGTGTGTGTGTGTGAGTTTGTGTGTGTGTGTGTGTGTGTGTGTGTGTTTTCAACAAAAATGCTTTCTGACTCTTTCGTTAATGAAATAACATAATTGGATTTAATTTCATTATTATAATTGAAGAGAATATCTACGTAGACAAATTTGATTTAAAAAAAAATATGAACTGGATTTATCAAAATGTAAATTGGGTTTGCGAAAGATTGAATTTAGCTTGCTTTTAATGTATTTGCCGTGTCACAAGGTCACAATGATTCAAATCTGAACAGGCCGGACATTTTATCAGAAATGACCTTCGTTATCAGGTCTAATCAGTTTTAATAGGTATTAAATAACGTTCTATGAAGTAAAGGCGGCCTGCGTGATTTTCAACACATCTCTCATCGAGTGATTGGTTTATTTAAAAAAATGCCTAGTCTTTACGTCCAAAGACGGCCTTGGTTGTCCTCAAAAGGAACATTGTTAGAGACGGTACTAAGTGGTGTTTGGCTCTTTCCCCGTGGTTTCACAGAGCGGTAACCCAGCAGGCAATAGGGCACCAGCGCAGCGACCAGCGCGAGTTAAACCGAGCACCAGCAACAGTCAGCTAAAACCTACAGAAATATAAGCTAAGACAGCTGGACCAGACAGACCCAGAAAGAACCCCAAGTACCACACCGGACTTAGGAAGACAAAAAAGGACAGGAAAATTAGGTGTGACTTCACACAACAAAGAGTAGGAAACCAAGTAAGATAGCCAAGGAACCTTCCTTCATATAGCAGGCATCCAGGCGCCTGAAAAATGATAGTTTGGGATTTTTGTTCATCAACTGGAATTGGAAATTGGAATAAGCCCAAAACGCCTGATGACGGGGAAAATGGGTTCTTTACTTTACCAGTCTTCTTCTTTCTTGTGTTCACCCGCTGTAACTCCAGCGGAAAGTTGTAGTTGTCTGTCCAAGTCTGGATTTTAGTCTTGTTCCAAAACATGAGTGTTGCATGCACATCCGTTTTACATGTCTGACTTATTTCTACACAGATTGCGGTTTGCTTGCCTCTCCAGCAGATGCACTCCGACTTCGATGGAAGCCTCCAGTTAGTCGACTCTTACGATATGTTTGTTAGGGAAGCAGTGCGTCTTTTTTTGTTGTCCACCACATTGTGGCCACTGAACCCGCACGAGGAGCATGTCCCACCACGTAACCACAACAACAAATATCGCATACATCACGTCTTAGTGTAGCCAAGTGTCACGCCATGTAAACACAACAACAAATATCACATACATCACGTCTTAGTGTAGCCAAGTGTCACACCACGTAAACACAACAACAAATATCACATACATCACGTCTTAGTGTAGCCAAGTGTCACACCACGTAACCACAACAACAAATATCACAATATCACGTCTTAGTGTAACCAAGTGTCACACCACGTAAACACAACAACAAATATCACATACATCACACATTAGTGTTGCCAACTGTCGCACCACGTAAACACAACAACAATTATCACATACATCACGCCTTAGTGTGGCATACTATAGCACCACGTAAACACAACAACAATTATCACATACATCACGCCTTAGTGTGGCATACTATAGCACCACGTAAACACAAAAATAAAAATCACATACATTACGTCTTAGTGTAGCCAACTGTGGCACCACGTAAACACAACAACAAATATCACATACATCACGTCTTAGTGTGGCCAACTGTGTCACCACGTAAGCACAACAACAAATATCACATACATCACGTCTTAGTGTGGCCAACTGTCGCACCACGTAAGCACAACAACAAATATCACATACATCACGTCTTAGAGTAGCCACAACTATCTCAGTGAGGTTAAGGTAGGTAAGTTTTACCCCACCAGAACAACACAAAAGCGATAAACACCCGTTGACACAATACACCACCATGCGGATGAGGATCAGCGGTGGAGAGGTCCAGGAAACCCTGTTCGACAGTTAGGCCATATTTAAGGCCCAGCTATATTTAGGGCCCCTGGCAAAAGCCAGGTTGGGACTTTTAAAAAACAAACTTAAAATTGCATTCCACAGGGGATGACAGTTTGACTCTCCTCCGAACTTCTATCCCGGCATTATGGCGGCCAAACAAATATCCTTACCTCAAAAATTTGCGAACTTCCGACGACGAAGAATCGCGGCAAAACTAGGATTACCTGACAATTTTAAGAGCCGCAACACTGCAGACGATTGTAGCAGACGATAATAGCGACCGTTGACACTTTCGAGCGTTTCTGCAGACGATACTAGCAGACGATACTAGCGACCATTGACACGTTCGAGGCACGCAACATTACAGACGATAAAAGCGACATGGCGGGGAGACCACGCGCTCCGACGCAGATTAGCGTCGTCGTTTTCGGCATGCGCAAAACGCGGTTACACTCACCACTGACAGTATCACTTAACTAGATGCCTGGGACACGAGCAAATAAAATAGAGGAAGTTGCAGGAGATGCGGTAGCAGCTGCTCGTGAGGCATAGCCACCTAAATTAGCCCCTATCCGCGCCGATCCGTGGGGATAGGGTCGGCGGTGGAGCATAGTCACAGAAACCGGTCCGCAATTAACATATCGCTGAGACGCTGATAGAGCATTTGTTTCGTTATACGGAGCCGATCCTAGTTTTGCCGCTAGACAGGAAGTCCGAGGCCCTGTAAGGATATTTGTTTGGCCGCCATAATGCCGGGGTAGAAGTTCGGAGGAAAGCCGACAGTTCTATAAGTAGTATAAGTATGACAATGAGTAATGAGGTTAAGCAGAACATGTCTAAAATATTGACGAACGTACTCACTGCCTCATTCTCTCCACGCTGGACCTCCTAAATGCCGGTAGTGGTTTGCTTCTGTAACAGTCGAAGCAGTCGCACAGCTGCTTCTGTTTGAAACTCGGGTACTGGTAGTTGTAGCTGTTGTACCACAGCGCGTCTACTCGTGCCGGCTTAAAAACGTCTACTCCTACAGTTGTCATGGCAATCCTCAGGTTAACTTTCGCCTCTGGACAATATATAATTCCATAGAACAGAAGAGTCAACTGGTTTGGCTATTTGATCGGAATGGGTGACAACAATCGACAAGCAACTAGAGCGTATTACATGAGAACAGCAGGCTACAAGGCAAGAAGTTGACCATGAAAAAGATGGGCGAAGGAGCTACAACAGAAAGGCAGTATGACATTATCACAAGCTACGCAACTAGCAGAAGACTGGAAACCTGCTATAACTCCTCCCTGACACGCCTTATGGCGAGTTAGTGAGTGTCGCTCAACCCCACCAGGACACACAAAAACCACCTATAACTCCTCCCTGACACGCCTTATGGCGAGTTAGTGAGTGTCGCTCAACCCCACCAGGACAGAAAACCACCTTTACCTCCTCCCTGAAACGCCTTATGGCGCGTTAGTGAGTGACGCTCAACCCTACCAGGACAAAAAAAAACCCACCTAAAACGCCTTCCTGGCACCCTTTATGGCGAGGGACGCTCAACCCCATCAGGACAGTAACATTAGTTGCGTATCCTTTACAGGACGTTGCAGAACCAACCCCAGCACTTTCTGGCTGTTGTGGTTTTTCTAGGCAAATTTACGTCCAGTAGTTTGACAATGTCGTCTCTGTGGCTAAGTCGATGCGAACGCTTAGTAATGCCGGGATGGCGGGTTCGATCCCAGCCACGGGCCATGCGCCTTGTGTTGGTTTCGACAGTTCTATCAATAATGCCGACAGTACAGTAAGCAATGACAAACTACTAGACGTAAATTTGCCTTGAAAACCCACACAACAGCCAGGAGATGCTGGAGTTGGTTCTACAACGTCCTGTAAAGGATACGCAACTGACCTAGTTTGTCATTTCTCTCTGGACGGTCGCTTCTCGGTACCACGGTCGAAACCGTCGCAAGACAAATCGTCAACAGCAGGGATCGAACCCGACACTCCGACATTACGAGGCGCGTTCGCAACACCTAAGCCACAGACGCCGACACCAGGACAGTACAACGAGTGATAAACACCCGTGAAATAAGGTGCCACCATTCGCATGAGAATCACACCAGAAACTGTTATGTCATGTTGGGACCCCTGATAACTGTCAACAGGACACACGAATAGTTGCCAACTAGCTCGGTCACTTACTAGATACGCCTGGCCAAACTAGAATAGAACAGATGTTTGTACACATTGGGGAGGACCCATAGGCAAAGTAACAACGAGAATCGGTTTAGGTTTAGACGGGAGTCGCCGTGGCCGAACGGCTAGACGCTCGCCGCGTAACGGAAGGTCGTGGGTTCGCTCCATGGCGAATGACCTTGACTCCCAGGTCGACCCAGTCTTGAGTGGGTATCGGGTGCCGGCGTGATGCTGACCACATCACCCATCTTGTGCCGATTGGTCTATAAAAATATAAGTCTAGCCCAAATGCCCTATACACCTAAAGGTGTGGAAAAGGGTCCTTTACTTTACTTTACTTTCATGTTTAGATGATGGATGAACGTCATGGCACAGAGGCTAGCAACCCATAAGTGCTCCGTTCTAGTTTTGACTCAAGCCTAAGTCAAAAGAATCTCAGCGCAGTGAACGAACTCCGTAGCACAGCAAGAAGGAGAATGAACCGGGTGGAGGATGATCCGAAATATAAAAAAAAAGGCTATCCTCCGAATAACGGGCACTAAAGATGGCGGCCGCTAAATATCCTTACGAGCCTCAGTCACGTGTCACCGAATTTGCGGTTTTCCAGCGACTATCGCCACCGCAAAGAGTCCCACACGCCGCGCGGCGTGGATTGGGGCTAAACTAGATGGCTAGGACTCACGAGCAAAACTGCAGGATATGCGGAAGCTGCTGCTCGTGAGTCCTAGCCATCTAGTTTTGCCCTAATCCACGCCGCTTGAGCGGCGTAGGGGAATCATGGCGTTGGCGTTAGTCGCCAAAAACCGCAAATTAAGTGTCCGGAAGTGGGCAATTGACACGTGACTGAGGCTCGTAAGGATATTTTGCGGCCGCCATCTTTGGTGCCTTTTTTTCGGCAGATAACCAAAAAAAAAAAAAAAAACATGAGTAAGATAATGAAAGGGGAAACACGTTAGGACACACAAAGGGAAGGAGCGGTCTCTCTTTGAGGACAGTATCAATACGCCATAGGGATGGCCCACAACCACAATCTTAACCGCGCAAAAAAAACAGACCACAGATATAACCATAGACAATATGAGATAAGCCAGACAAGGCAAATTTTCAACACTGTCTTCTGCTTGTTTTAAATTATATTAAATCTGAAATCCTGAAGCCTTAGATATCTCATTTACTCAAGATAATTCAGATATTGTTTCGTTTATTTAAAAAAAAATGTCGCTCACTTATCTTGCTGTGTTCTCGGTATACTTTTTAGTAAACATTATATTTGTCTAACATGGTGCATCTTTAGCAAATAGGAGCGGAGAAAACCCTAACATGTTTCGCCTGTGGTACTACACACTAAAGACTTGGATTTTAAACCCCAGATATATAATAGTTTTCAAGAATCGAAAAATGGAAGGCGCAAGCATTGTCAAAGGCGAGAGACGGTAGAAAAACTAATGATTACATGACTCAACTTTTCGCTTACGGCCACCAACACTTACAACCATAACAAAATAAATTAATTTTTTTTTAAATTAATAAAGAAAGCGATAACTATAATGAGAGGGTCAAAATACTTTTTCTTCTTCTTCTTTCGTTAGCTTGAAATCGATTATCTATATCTGCAATGTTGTAGTTCTAGTATAAACTTACATAACTGATAAAACAGACTGCATGTTATGTGTGTGTCTCATTATGTACAATTATTATACCTGTACAGATCGAATGTTTGTGTTTTAAGAACAATTTTTAAAACTTGTTTTTAAAAAATAAACAATGTTGACCTATATAAAATCGACTTGTGACCTATTCTTCGTAACGAACTCGGTTATAAGTCAAGGACTCAATATAGACACCAAGTACTTACTGTAATAACACCCCTCCAATCAGGGGATGCAACTCGTTATTTTAAGACCTAACTTCGGCTGTGGTCGGGGGCCAAAATTTAAACTAACGGTTGAACGGGGTTTCTGGGATTTGGGTCCGCGTGATAATCATCTTCTTCTTCTTCTTCTTCTGCGTTCGACATCAGTCATGCTAAACACTGAGTCCCGTCTGGGTCACAAATAGGTTTGTGCGTTTAAGGTCGCCACCGGTCCCCCATAGCTTCTCTTGCAATGTGGCTCCCTTGGGCCAGATCCACAGTCTTTTCTGGGAGAGGTAAGGGGCAGTTCTGCAGTATTTGCCCAGGAGTCTGTCTTTCTGCTCCACAATCACAGGCAGCAGATTCTTTTATGCCTATCCTGTACAGGTGTGCTCGAAGACCACAGTGTCCAGTCCGAAGTCTAAAAATTGATGTTTGTTCTTTCCTGTTGTTTGTTTATGCTGTCACTCTCTGGTCTGTAATCTCCATTCTGCCTTCTCCACTCCCGCTTGAAAGACTACTTTAGCGCTGTTTTGGTTTCCTTGTAGCTGTGTGGTGGATGAAGTTGTGGAAGATTACTCCCAGCTTTTGCCAACTCATCTGCTCTCTCATTTCCTTGAATGCCACAGTGGACTGGTATTCACTGCAAGACCAGTTCTGCTTCCTTGGATAGTAAACCAATGTTGGTCCTTAGATCTGCAATTAGTTTGTCATCTGAATGGTTGCACCTTGTGCCACTGGGTGTTGGTCGCTCGTTGTTGGGTTCTGGTGGGGTTGAATAACAGACAGACAGACAGACAGACAGACAGACAGACAGACAGACAGACAGACAGACAGACAGACAGACAGACAGACAGACAGACAGACAGACAGACAGACAGACAGACAGACAGACAGACAGACAGACAGACAGACAGACAGACAGACAGACAGACAGACAGACAGACAGACAGACAGACAGACATGTATATATTATCACTCTACTTTACTAACCTGATCTTGATTATCCTCATACGACTACATTGATTACCCCAGCATCTAGATCCTGCTACATTCTCTAATTTCTCTAGTCTGCGGGTACCAGTCAGCGTGTAAGTACTGTAAGTCTTGATTCGACGAAATGCCCGTGTTCTGTCTGCATAGTATTTTTGTTTGAATCAGTGCGGCAAAAGCTTCTAATATTGTCGGTTCAACATCGGTGCCAAGCTGTGCATTATTCGCAGCTCATTCTCTTCCTATAGATTCATCTTCTTAATATTACTTTTTTTTTAACAGTTTCTGTTTGTGTGTATTATACACTGTATATATTTTGTGAGTCTGTTTTGCAAGTGTTGCTGTTTGTAAGTGTTTTGTAGGTTTCATTCTGATGTTTAAGAAAAACACAAGAGAAGAAAGGGGAATTAGGAGGGATGGAGACTGACTGGTGGTGGGCACTTTTAGTTTATTCTTCAGCGTCAAGTTTTTCCTTGAGGTTTGTTGTCTTTACTTGTTTGAGGTCTGTTTCAAATCTCATTGCTGCCTTGTCAAAGGCTTTTTTTATTCTCACTGTAGAAATAATACATTTCCATGCCTTCGCATTTTGGATCGTGGTTGAGTAAAGCTCTTGAAATTTCTAATAATTTCTGTTGTAATGGTAATAGAGTTTTAGCGCTTTGTGTAGTTGGTTTATATCCTCTATATCCCAAGATGATGCTGATATCCCAAGGCTCCTTTGTCCGTGGCATGGCCACAGTACTAGTACTGCTGGAGTTGGCCATGATCAGCGGCATCGGTAAAGCTATCTGGAATTCAACTAGAAATTTCTCCTCGGGTGCTTGAATGTCTTCTTAAGTTTCTTTGTGTTTGGTTGTGTGGCTTCTTTCTCTGTATATGTGGTATCCTTGGTTGTTAGTTCTTTTTTCCTTTGGTGGTATTTTTTTTTTTTTTTTTTTTTGATTTTCTGTTATTGTTTGTGTTGACATTAGTTGTATTTGTTTCTTTTTGGTAGGGATTGTACTGTCTTTTTGAGTACTAATTATCTTTTGAGATGTTGGTTTAGTGATGTCCGGGATGAGGGGCATCTGCTGATGTGACAACCTTTTCTTTGTTGTCCATTGAAGATTGTGTTGGTAGTGACAGTATTGTGACCTTTTTTGGCGTTGAAGGCATATCTGTGTCTTTGTCTTGTTGAGGTCCAATCGTTTCTTTGTCCCGTGGTCTTAAAAACAGAGTTGTTGTCATGACCGATTTCCTTGTTTGTTTGACTGGACATTTATTTGACCAGTGATCTTCTTCTTCTTCTTCGCGTTCACCAGCTGTAAACTCTGGCGGAACGTTCTGGTTGCTCGTCCACTACTGAACTGCAGTCCTGCTCCAGAACCTGAGTGTTGCGTGTGCATCAGTTTTACAGATCTCATTCTCTTGAATACAGACTGTTGGTTCCTTGCCTCTCCGGCAGATGCACTCCGACTTCAAAGGAAGCTCCCCAATTAGTCGACTCTTACGACATGCTTTTGGGGAGGCAGTGGGTCTATTCTTGTTTTCCCCACAAAGGGGCCCCGGAACCCACACGGGGGTGACCAGTGATCATAGTGGCCGCAATGCGTGTATGTGATGCACCTTTCCGGAATTCGGACTTATGCTCGATTCTTTTGGTTGATGGTGTCTGGAGTGTTCCATATTAGGTAATGTCAAATGTCTTTCTTGGGTCGACACAAGACAAACCATTTGAGTATCTCTTTAATGGTATGCACTTCCGGGGCTGCATCCCGTCATCTGCTTTATTGCCACTTTCACTCCTTCTTTTGTTATTTGGCTGGGTGCATAGTCCCGGAATATTTTTATCTTTTCTTTTTCTAAATATTAAATTGTCACACTTAGACCTTCGTTTGAGTCTGTAATTTTCCCATGTAGGTCTTGTAGATTTTTTTTTTTTTTTGTTTTTTGTTTTGCAAGAAGAAAAACCATCTTGTGGGTGCTTCATTTCTGTGTAAATCTTGTATGGCCTCTTGTGGTTTTCCAGACTGTTCAACCAAAGATGATAAGATGTAGTCTGTTCTAGCTTGGACAGCGGCACCTCTTCCACTGATCGTACAAAACTAATGTAATGTGAGGAGGAGAACGAGTGAACCGTGCGGAGCACAGCTAGATCATCACGGTCTGAGGAGAATGGTACTGCTAGGAGCTACCAGGGGATCTGGCCGACGCTCAACACTCAGGGCAAAGGTAATATTAATGTAATCACACAGTCACTGGTACCATCGGAAATGGAACTCTACGCTTGAAGATGGGGGCGGAGTGCTAATGGGAGTGTCTCGAGTGCTGTGATGTCGATTCTTAATTCAACATTCATTTTCTTCTTCTTCACGTCCTCTTTTACCCGCTTCGGGTGCCGAGGGCGCTTAAGGTCCTGCTTCGTGCTCTTCTGGCTGATTCCACCATATACACATCGTGGTGCTGCAGCGTTACTTTGATTTTATCTACCCAACTTGTTCTAGATCTGGCTCTTGCCCTACGTCTTTCTTCTTCTTCTTCTTCTTTTTTTTTTTTTTTTGGGTACATGCATTGTAAAGTGAATCATCAGAAGGAATACTCTCAAAGTGGGCAAACTATTCAACATTGTGGGAGCTGAGTGGTTTTTTAGGCATGGCGTCCGTCTCGAGTACTGGAGGTCCCCGGTTTAGGCCCCGGCGACGGCTGAGATTATTCCACGGGGACTTCTAGGAATTTCCCTTTGGTCTCTGGGTAATAAGATGGGACTTCCGTGTGTATTGATGCGCACGAAAAAAAAAAAAAAAACAATTGATAGAAATTGAAAAGAATAGCCTAACGGCGCGGCCCCAGCAAAACTTGGAGTTTAAATTCTACCCAAATTTTTTTCAGGATCCTCACTGGTGCTACGGAGTTCGTGCACTGCGCTGTGATTCTTTGGACTCAGGGTTTATTCAGAAGTAGAACGGGGCACTTATGGGTTATCCCTTGTGCCATGACGTTGATTTGTTATTTAAACCTAAAACTAATGACGACCGGTTTGAAACTTTATAATCTGTTTCGTAGATAACGGGTGACGGGTGAATGTTTTTGCAAACCTGCAGTAATGTGACTGACATAGTGCTAATAAAAAACTACGCTTCGGAAATCGCAAGAGAAACGAATCTCTAGGAAGAGGATGTCAAAGAAGATGGAAACTGATCAGAACGACAAAGAAGGAGTAGCAAAACCAGACAAAATGTTTACCTTAAAGAAGTGGAATCTTGTGGCCATGTGGAGTTGGGATGTAGAGTGTGATACATGTGCAATTTGCAGAGTCCAAGTAATGGGTAAGCTCATTTTTATCATTTTAAATTTTACAGGATTATTATATATTAATTATTATTGTTAGTTTTTTAATATTCATCAATTTTATAGTGACAGTAATGTTATACTTTAAAAATTTATTTAATTAAATCCTGTTCTTCTTCGCGTTCGTCGGCTGTAAACCCCGGGGGGGGGGGGGGGAGTTCGGGATGTTCGTCCACCTCCGGACGTTAGTCTTGCTCCATAATCTGAGTGTTGCGTCCGTTTCACATGTCTGGCTTATTTGTATCATCAGTATCAGTGTATGCAGACTTGTGGTTAGTTGCCTCTACATATTGGTTGGGAGGCAGTGGGTCTGTTCTTGTTTTCTCCTAAAGGGGACCCAGGAACCCACACGGGGTATGTTATAATTAAATAATTTGATTATTGATTGACGTTTTTTAAAGAATATATAAATAAAATAAAAATAATAATGTTACTATTTTTTTCTTAGTAATTTATTAAAGTAAAACTAAAACACTTCGCTCGACATCATAGTTATATTAATTTATTTCAATTTTTTGTTGATAATTTTGATACAATGATTAGTGATGATGGCACTCCTTTGATTCATTCCCCAAAATAGCGGCATGCCACATTGTGGCCATCATAAAATATCCAAAATATCCGAACGACGGTGTTCCCGTATATCTAAAATACGGACTGTCTGCCAAGGGACAAATCGCGGCAAAACTAGGATTACTTGACAATCACTATCAACATTTGCACACGGTACTAGTAGCAGACGATAAATACCACCGTTGACAAAAATTTCGAGCGTTTCTGCAGACGACGATACTAGCAGACGATATTAGCGACTGTTGACCTATTTCGAGACATTACAGACGATGAAAGCGATTAGCAATACTGTGTTCTTCCGATTGGAGGATTTAGCAGCGGTAGATGTCAGATTTGGCATGCGCCAAACGCGATTAAACTCATCGCCGAGCGTATCTAGAATCTATTTGCCTGGGACTCACGAGTACAGTAATTGGAGGAAGTTGCAGGAGATGCGGTAGCTTCCACTCGTGAGTCCCAGCCATCTAGTTTAGCCCCCATCCGCACCGCGCGTAGCGGCGCGGGGGATACGCTCGGCTGTGAGGCACACTCGCAGAAGCAGATCGGCAAGCACCGTATCGCCGAGACCCTGTCAGAGCATTTGTTTCGTTATCCGGAGCCGGCACATATATTTTGAATAACTGACCCGCATTCGGATATTTTGGATATTTTATTTCAAGAAATTGGCCAATTTAGCTCTCTTTCGAACGCCATCATATTAAAGCCGCCATTTTGGGGAACGATTCAAAGAAGAGCCGTGATGATTAATATATAGAACATCTTAAGTTATTTTTGGTCAATTAGTCATTATAATTTTAGTTGTTTACCCAATCTAGCAATATGTCAATATGATGAAAATAATAATGTTATGTTGACACCGCCATGTGGTTACATTGATTCATTCTCAGTTTAAATTAATTATTATAAGTTATACTTAGTTGTCGATAGTATTATTATAAATATAAATATTTACTCTTTGAATCCCAGCGTGTTTAGCATCTGAGGCCCAAGGGATGGTAATACAATTTTGGGTTCTCCTTCAAACTACGGCCGGTTGGTAGGAGTTCAGTCCCCTGACTACAGTGCAATTACGGAGTGGAGAAGGCACGAATCACAAAACAAAGTGCCGTCGACATGGCTGCTAGAGCTAGACCACGCGCTGCGACTCACATTAGCGACCGCGTTCTTGCGACGCAAGACTAGTGGCCGTACATGTGACACCTGCGGATCTGTATACCTTAAGTGTTACCCTAACCCAAACCCTAGCCGTATGATGACAGCAGGGCACTGCATACTGTCTATCCAACACACAGTAATTATGTCATTTGTTTTGTTCCCTCTTTTCTACTCCGTAATTGCACTGCAGCCAAGGAACTGAACTCCGACTAACCGGCCATAGTTCAAAGGAGAGCCCAATTTTGAAATCTCACAAGGTAACACATTAAAACAGACCAACTGCCACACAACATACACATATTATACATCAAAGTGACCAGGGCCTGTTGAGGAATAAATTAGAATACTGCTTCTTTTTCTTCTTCTTCAGCATTTCGAGCCCTTGAGGTTCATTGCTGCAGATATCACCCGCCTCCATTTATCTCTGGTTGGCTTTCTCTTTCCACTTGGACTATCTGGACATTATCTCTCCATTGTCTTCTTGGTCTGCCTCGTGGTCTACGACCATCCATGTCCTTTAATACAGTTTTCACTTCTCTGTCATCTGACACTCTCATGATGCCAGTGATCAATGGGAATTTAAACAGATATACTGCTACAAAAATAAATTATCTTAGTAGGTAATTATTAGTAAATAAACTGGCATGTTTAGAGAAATTATTACCATGAAAATGAAAAAAAAAAAATTTTCCACTTACCACAGTGGCACTCAAGAACTCGATAAAATATATCCAAAATGAATCACCATTTTACAGGAACCATTTAGTAATGCAGATGATATAGCATGGCACTCCTATCACATAAACATGAGCATATACAAGAAACAAGTAACAGACTACACAGCACAGCAGAAATGGTGGGACTGAGAATAAATACAAAGAAAACTAAGATCATGACAAGCAGTCCAAACCAACAACCAGTGACCATAAATAACCAAACTCTTGAAAACGTAGAACATTTCACATATCTTGGCAGTGTGGTTTCCCTGCCGGGAGGGACCGAAGAGGACATACAGTCACGTCTGAAAAAAGCTAGAGCTGCTTTTGGGAGGATGAGGCAAATCTGGAAATCCAACAATTACTGCAGAGGAACTGGAAATGCTGGAAAATGACCAAAAAATATGCACACAAGCTGTCTATCTTCCACCACACATGTCTACATAGAATTATCAAAATTTTCTGGCCAGATACAATCTCAAACACTAAACTACTTCAAGTCACAAACCAAGAAACTTTAGACAATATGATAACCAAGAGAAGATGGAAATGGTTTGGCCACGTTATGAGAATGAACCCTGATATACCTGCCAAAACAGCTCTCACATGGACACCAGAGGGAAAAAGAAAACGGGCTCCCAAAAACAACATGGAGAAGAACGATGGAAAGTGACCTGAGTGTGGCATCTTTGACATGGAAAAACTGCACTGAAGATTGCACAGGACAGGAAAGCATGGAAAGTCTTCTCTGAAGCCTCATGTGCCACTAGGCACAACGAGAACTGATGATGATGATTTAGTAATGAATAAATAAAATATAAACACACTCTGTCCATTAGATTTCATTCCAGAGAAAGTTTTAGAACATCATGATTGAGCACCATTTTTTGGGGTTTAAAAAAATGACTTCTGAAAACATCTTTTTCACACCCAAAATATAGTTTATATGACAGTTTGCTTGTAACTGGGACTGTAGCCGGCTCTCCCCCCCCCCCCCCCCCCTTCCCCCCCCAAAAAAAAAATAAAAAATAAAGGAATTGCACTAGACCTGACTTACAGTACACAGAAAAAATGTCCTTTTTCACTAATATTTGTTCGTCTTGTACCAGCTGACTTTGTTATTGTTGTATACTTTACCTGAGGTATATATCAGAGGTATCTCTCATCAAAGTTTGACTTTTATCAATGATTGAAACAAACATGCTTGGTAACTTGTTTTTGTCTAGCTTCCAATAAATCTTGTATCTACATTTGAGGCTTCTAAAGTCAGAAATCTTGTTGGCGTGCATGAAGAAGTCTGAACAGAAGCAATCTTGTTTTCACACAGACACTTAGTATAACTCGACAAAGCTCACACACATGCTACATTTTATGCTTTCAGACACGTTTCCGAATAAGCCTAACGGTCAACATGTGTGACATCAGATAAAGATAAAAAAAAAACAGGAAATACCATTCAAAACTGACTAGTGGTTGGTTAAAAACCAGTATATACTGCGCACCAGTTGCACGACAGGGTTGTAACCATTTAGTGTTCCTAATTCGATGCGTTCCTCTGGACTTGAAAGAGTTAAACATATGTATTGATCGGTACTCATTGGAGATATAAGGATACATTAGACAAGAAAAGAATTGAAAGCTATGTTCTGCTGAGTCCTTCTGTCTTTCCTCTTTCTAATTCTATGGGTATGAGGGCCAAGCAGTACTATGTTCGTTTATTGTATAAATTATTTCTACAGCCTTAAGGGTTCTTCCTGTGTTAATTATTAAATACAAAAATAATTATTTATTGTATTATTTGATAATAACAAGACACTCGACGCGGATCAGAAGGTTGTGGGTTCGCTCCCTGGAGGAGCCAGACCTTTTTCAAAACTTACCTTGGCTTCCAGGTCGACCCAGCCTTGAGTGGGTACCGGGTGCAGTCCCGGAAAGTAGAGGCGGCCGACGTGACGCTGACCACATCACCCATCTTCTGCCAATTGGTCTATAAAAATATGGGTCTAGCCCCTATATGCCTAAAAGTGTGGAAAATGGTCCTTTACTTTAAAAAAAAAATAATAACCAGAAGAAAGAATTTAATTTGTATTTAATAATTAGATGTTGTGAGGGCCCAGGTGCCTTGCCAGCTGGGGCAGGCCTTCATGCGTTGCCACAGATCTCAATCTTTGATGTTCTGGATCAATTCTACTGATGATATTCCTCTGTGCCACTGTGTTAAGCCATCCACCATAATTTCTCTTGGTCTGCCTCTGCTACCGGCGATCTTTCCAGTGGTCACAATATTTTCCACGGCTCCTTTTCTCATCACATGACCAAAGCACTTGATATGTTGTGTTTTTATTCAGTCATTTCTTTTTGCAGATGCATGTCTGAGGTGTCAGTCGGAAAACAAACAGGATGATTGTGTTGGTAAGTGCTCAGAGGTTTCTAATTCTTATTTCAGATATCACATACCATCTGTTTTCTGCTGTGTATTTAATCTTTAAAAAAGTTTATTGGCTTTCCTTTGCAGGGCATATCGAATGAGTGCTATCTTTTTACCACGCCTCGAGACGAATTAGGCGTTTAGGTTTGGTTCAATATTTTATAGACCAATTGACACCTAGTGGGTGATGTGTTCACCATCATGCTGACCTCCTTTACTTCCAAGGTCCCCATTTAAGGCTGAGTTGAAGTAAGTGGTTATCCTTTGTAGAAAGGACATCGCAAACAAGCACCAGCATTTGTGAAGTTCAAAAGTGAGAAAGCTACTTTTACAAAACATATCTCCAGTCAATGGTGTGGAAGAATATCCTTAATAGTGATCACCCAGAATTTCTAGGATTGAAATCTAACGAGAGACAAACACTTGGGTCAAGTGGCAATGGAGATAAGAGCGCTTCACAAATGGCTTGTCTAACCTCTATCTTTGTGCTAGGTTTGGCTGGTGTTTGAGGCATTGGGCATGCAAATAATCTTGCAGACACTGGTGGCTGATCTGATGTTGGGGACAGAAATGGTGTTGTCAATAGATGTCACAGATTTTGAATACTTGGACTCTATAGTGAACAACAGTGGAGACAACTCGAAAGAAGTAAGAAGAAAACTGGCATTAGCAATACAGAGATTGAACAGCATGAAAAACCTATGATAAAGCAAATTATTTAAAATAAAAATCTTCAGATCATGCATTTTTCCTGTGGCACTTTTGGTGCTTTTGAATTAAAATATTATAGAAAATTCTCAGAATACCATGAATCAAGAAGAGGAAAAACATTTACATTCTACACGAGTTAAACATCGAGGAGAGCTGGCTCATAAACAGTGTCCTGTCCCGAAAGCTGGCGTATTTTGGCCACATCAAACATCATGGTGGCTTGGAAAAGACGGTGATGGTGGGTGCAGTTTGTGGAAAGTTAGGCAAGGGTCGACCTTCTCGAAGATGGATACAGGACACTGAAAGCACATGGGGCTGGAGAGCTGGCTAGGAAAAGGGATACTTTTAGGTGCGGCGTGAAGAGAGTGACGTTCTGTAAAGAACATGCTGACTGTTGATGATGGTGTTATCAATGCCGTGCGCAGCCTTTACCATGAAGATGGTAAAGAAACTGGCTGCATATCCTTGTCCAGGCTGATGGACTAGGTATTGTAACATCAAGCTGCGAGCTATCAACATTTCACTGAAGGTACATATGGCGCGAACATTAATTTTATAAAAAACATTTCTAGTGTTGTATTAAATGAGGTTGCATTCCTTCATTGATAGACAATGGTTACATGTATTTTTTAATAATAAATACATCATAAAATACACACAAAAAACTCAATGGAGGGAATGGAAAGGATGCACAGAATACAGCTGAATGCTTTGATCAATGTCTTTATCAACAGAATACTAAATACAGCAAACTGAATGGAAAAGACAACAGAGCTTCTGTCGCCCCATACTTTCGACATAACTTTAGATGTTTTTGTTTTATGGAAAAATTACTAGTGTTGTTTTTTTCAAACAAGGTTCCATTTATAGATTTTAGACGTACTGGGCATGTTGTAAAATTAAAAGAACCTTATTCCATGCATACTGGGCATATAGGGCTAGACCTATATTTTATTGAACAATTGGCACTTTTTGGATGATGTGGTCAACATCACGCTGGCCGCTTTTTTTTCTTCAGGACTCTGCCTGGTACCAACTTAAGGCTGGGTCAACCAAGGAGCCAATGACATTTTCGAAAAAGGTCTTGACTGTATCAGGAACTGAACCCATGACTTTCTGATCTGTAGGGAAGCATCTAGCCACTACACCACTGTGGCTGCCTTGGGCATATGGTGCCAGCCATATATTTTATAGAATTGATATAGCTGGCCTGCCAACATTATTTTTTTTTTCTGAATGTTTCCTTGGGTCCAGTGTCGAATTAACCTCATATATAAATATACCATTCATTATCCTGGCAGCCAGTGGGATGTTGATCAGATCACTCAGTGAGTGTAGATTATACAGGGTTATTCAAATTATGGATACACTTTCAATCATGAATAGTTCCTTGCAAATACATTGAATTTGAACGTTATACATACAAGAGAGAGGGGAAGGCCTAACATTTTGAATACTATTTCTAGAGCGCAGTTGCTTAACCAACCATTTGTATCACAGCTGCCGTGAACTCACTTACGCAAGAGATTCTTCTTTGTATGTGGAATGAGTTCAGCTGCTGCTTAAATGTTTACCGAGCAGCAGACAGCGACCATATTAAACACCTATAACCTTTATTGTACTCTGTAAACTTTAGACCTTCTTTTGTCTCTGGTATATATATATTGTTGATGTGTAATTTATATACAAGGCAATATACATGACTGAAATTGTATCCATCATTTTGAATAGCTCTGTGAAATGAGAGGGATTATCTGTATAGTCCTTAATATTGACATTATTTTTTTCTTTTCTTCTGAAACTTGCTAGTGGTATGGGGTGAGTGCAACCATTCCTTCCACAACTGCTGTATGTCGCTGTGGGTGAAACAGAACAACAGATGCCCTCTCTGCCAGCAAGAGTGGGTAGTTCAGAGAACTGGAAAGTGATAGCACTGCCTTGGGATGCCTGCGCTCTACCTGCATCTGCTCCACTATTTGCAAGACAGATTATTCCTACACACCTTTTCTTTAGGGTTGTGAATTTGTTGATGAGTGTGTTGGAGTTGCCAGTTTGATTTTTGTAAGATGTAACATCAAGTAGTAGGTGTTGTTGCTGGTACATGCGTGCCTGATGAGTGTTCTTTTTGTGTGTCAGTGTCTGTGTGTGTGTGTGTGCATGGAAGTATATTGCTGAAACATATATGTGTGTTTGTTTTCTCTTCAGACAAACTGAAAAGGTGGTGGGGAAATAATATGTGAACAGAATTACTAACATTAGTCCTAGTGTATGGAAGTGAGTCATGGGCAGTCAGCACATTACAGCTGGCAGTAGTGTTGCTGTATTATACTTCATCATTTTGCTGTCTTGAGGAGTTAGTTGCATGTCCTTTTACTGGATGTTGCAGATCCAAGAAGCTGGTTTGTTTGTAATATGCACTGTTACGTTTGGTAGTTTGCCATTACTTTCAGAACTGTTAGCTCTCTGCACCACTGTCAGAATCAATGTAGAGAGGAATAAGTATAAGCAAAGGACCCTTTTCATAATTAATAAGCTCTTCCTGGTATCCTTAAGGCACAGCAAATATGGGTTAAGCCATATCATTGCTTGAGTTGATCAAAATGTGTATCTACATGCTGGGACATTTCTGTGAGAATGTATATATAGGATCCGCACCACTGGGTGGTGAATTGATAGATGACAAGGCAGATGTGGTCAAGGCCTTTTGGGAACGAGCAACAAAATCAGTAGAAAGAAGATTATTATGGCCTGGAGAGAATGAGGCACTTGGGTGTAACCAGAGGGTCTGGCCGTTTACTACACTGAGAGGAAAGGCAAGACAGACACTTAACCAAATTGTGACTGGAACCATCAGTATTGGAACTCTGCGCAGGTTGCTGAAGATGAGGACGGAGCATGCATGGGAATGCCCCTAGTGCTGTGATGTCAGTTCTTGACTCAACTCAGCTCATATAGGAACCTGACAGTTACTATGTATTCTCAAAAATAAGACTAGGTCTTATTAGGTTAATCCCCCCCCCCCCCCATGTTGATTCCTGGGCCTTATTGAGGGGAAACAAGAATAGATCCACTAACTGACTGACTGACAAACCTGTTGTAGAAGGAGGCCAATTGAGAGCATCCTTCAAAGTCAGAGGGCATCTACATGAGAGGCAAGGAACCAAGTGTCTGCATACAGATAAGCCAGATGTGTGAAACAGATGTGCATGCAACACTCACTTTCTGGAGCAAGACTAAAATCCAGAGGTGGACGAACATTGAGAACTTTCTACTGGTAAACTCTAGAAAGAAGAAAATATTAATTTATGCCTCACAATTGCACTGGGTGGGGGGGGGGGGGGGGGTCTTTTCTGATTTAAAAAAACTACATTTATTCAGATAGTCATGTCGTCTTCTTCTGGAATGTCGTCACAACTCTCCAAATCCTGAATTCAAATCCTGAATTTGTCTGTGTTATCTATGCTTCGACTGGCCATTCAGCAGCAAGTCTTTCATTAAATCCGACGATGTAGGGCATATATTAAAAGCCCCTTGAAAAATTGTACTAGGGCTTATATTCGGAGAAGGTCTTATTTTCAGAGAAACACTGTATTAATATGTTACAGAACATATGTACACTTCTGGTTGCTGCTGCCATGTATTGGACATGTTTAAACTGTCACTACTGTCTGTATTTTGCTATGTTTTTAGTGTGGTGTAGAAAGGGGGTTGTGAACCTCAGGATTTTGAGTCGCATGGCTAGTGCTGTTGTCACAGACTGTGCAGGTTAGGGTGTTTAATTTTGTCCCGTTTGAAATCTGTTGCCTTACGTGGTTGTCGAACCCGGGTCTCCCACATGAAAACCTGGCGTGTGGCTCGGCCAGTCGCTCCCCATGATGGACATATATAGGATGTTAGAAATATGGCTGCATATTTAATTGCACATGTTTAATCACATGTCAGTATCATGGCTCCGACATGAGACAGTCGGTAAGGAAATTATTCAGACTAATACATACACAGTACTGAGTCAGTTAATTGCCTCAAACTGCTTGCCATTCATATCACAGCACAATTTTTCTGATGTATGCCCTGTGTGGCATAGGTCTGTATTTTATGACCCACCCTGTGTTAGTTGCATATCCTTTTCAGGATGCTGCAGAACCAAACCCGGCATTCTTTTTGGCTTTTGTGGGTTTTTTTTTTCTAGGCAAATTTTATGTTCAGTAGTTTGCCATTGCTTCTGAACGGTCAGCTCTCGATACCATTATCGAAACCAACGCAAGACAAACTGTTCGCAGCTGGGATCAACCAGGCATTACAATGAGCGTTCGCCATGCCTACACCACAGACCGTGTAAATATTCAAAAAGCTTTAGTTTTGTGGATGTACTGAAATGCATGAAAGAGCAGCGTGTAAGGGTGGCTCAGTCCTTTCACATAAACCCAACCCATTTTTGTTACCTTGTACAATAAATGTCAGAAGTCAGATGTATATCTTGCATTACTTATTTGAAATGTCCATCTGCCTTGGAGTGTTTTTTTCTTTTAAATGAAACACATTTATAGACAGATAATAATATAGGTAAGAGAATGATGTTAAGTTTGGCAGAACTGGAGGTGCAGATTTTGGTAATATCAGATTTGGGTCTGCAAACAACCACTTCTTGTTGTCGCACAAGATTTCTTGGCCATCTATTCATGGGCCCTGACCTTTCCCATGGGGTGGTGTTTGGTTATATTTATTAATTTTATTTCTCAGCTGTAATGGTCAAAAGCCTAGATTGTACATAATTTTAAAAATAAAACAACCAAGAAAACCCAGACGGTAACTTTAAAAAAAAAACCACATCATGGGGAGAGGCATGAGTTTTACAGATGATATATTGTTGACAAAAAGTGACGGTGCTCTGCCGGTCGATGCTGAACACAGAACGTTTCAATGATCAAAAATAACACAATGTGACACCACTAGAAGATGCAGCAGCCGGTAGGAAAGGTCCTGGCCTATGAATGGATGGCCACGAAATCACGCGTGGCGATGAGAAGTGGTTATTTGCGAACATAAGCGTGAGTTGAACACAACTTTCATATGTGGTTTCAGGTCCAAGTAAAAAAAAAAGGGAAGGCGGTGGGAATACTAGATGCACCCCCCCCCCCTCCCCAAGAAACACGTAAAAGGCAGTTAATTAGTGGTGTTTTCTCCTAAATCAAAGCCCGCCTACCAGAGAGGCAGTGAACCAACATATGCATGCAAATAAGCCAGATCTGTGAAATAAATGTGCATACAAAAGTCTACTGGAACAATACTGAAGTGGGTGAACAACCAGAACTGTCTGTTGGAGTTTACAGCCAGTGATGCTAAGGAGGAGATAAAACTGATAGATGACATGTCCTGGAAGAAATGAGTCTAAACTGATGGATCTTTACTTAGGGGCAATACATCTATTTCCCGCTCTTTCTTACATTTTATTTGGTAATGGCTCTCCAAGGTAACATTTCTATTTTGCATCTTCTGTTCTATGTTGTCTTTTTGGTCCTGTGATAAAGACTCTGGCCACAACATTTGGTTGTACCTCTGCATGTCTTTTCCTTTCCCTATGCTGATATATATAATAAACAGACAGACAGTATATTGATTGGCACTCATAGAAAGATAGAAGGACACACTAGAAAACACAAAATCAAAAGTTATCATCCCAGGAATCGAACCTGTCATCTCCAAATGGTGTGTGCACTTCGCTATGGAAACAAGTGTACTAGGAACATGACCAGCTAGTCACCATTTTATAGTTTTGACTTTACATATTTTCAGAACATAAAACTTCTAGGGATTTCATACTTCGATGCTGTTGTTCTTCTACATTCACCCTCAAGAAGGCAGTTGGCACATTGTACTGTGATTTACAGCTAGGCTGTGAAAGTTAAGCCTTTCGGCCCAGCACATGTCATTTCTGCACACTGCTAATTAATCACATTCTAAGACATGCATAGCAAACATGCTTCGTGATTCCAAGGGCTGGGTTCAATCAAAGCTGCAAGCAGGTCAGCATCAAACCACTTTGCTTTGGTTTCAACAGTGGAATTAAGTGCTGAACATTCAGCAAGCAATGTGAACTGCATGGTGAAATCAGGAACAGCCAAAATGTGCTAAGGTCAGGTTCTGCAACAACCTGTAAAGGATGCACAACTAATTTTTGTTGTTAGAGGACAGAGAGTATATTCTACATCTCCCTGCCCCCTTTTTTTCAAACTGGGGTCTAGCAACCCACACAGGAAACTTAGAACCAAACAACCACAAAATATAACCCAGAAGCATAATAAAATAAAAGGAAACACCAGGAAAGCAGCAACGATTTTGACAAAGGTGTTTATTTCCAAGTCAGCATCTGTGGCTTAAGGATTATGAATGCAGTTCATAACTCTAAAACATCTGATTTGATTCAACTGCAGGTGATTTGGCAGCAGGCGAATTTGGGGTGAGATCGACAATGGTATGGAGCATCAACAGCCTATGGCAAATTACTAAACATGAAATGTCTATTGAAACCACACGCATTCATTCAAATGCTGGGGCCAATTTGCACTACTATAAAAAAAAGTAAAGGACCCTTTTCCCACACCTTTAGGCATATAGGGCTAGACTTATATGACCAATTGGCACAAGATAGGTGTTGTGGTCAGCATCACGCCAGTCGCCTTTACTTCCTAGGATTGCATCTGGTATCCACTCATGGCTGGGCCGACCTGGAAGCCAAGGTAATTTTTTGAAAAAAAAGTCTGGCTCTGCCAGAGAGCAAACGCACGACCTTCCGATCCGTGGCGAGCATCTATCCGTTGCACCACTATGTTCCCCCCCAAAAAGCCCTAGCAGGATTGTTCAAAATGCTCCTGTCTTTCAGTCCCAAGCAACACTGGTACTATTAGCACATCAACACTTCATTGGTTACTGAAGAAGGAGATGGAGCTCGAGTGCAGGGATGTCAACTCTTGATTCATTCACTACCAGGCAATACACTGAACATTGTTAAGTTTTTACCTTATATGCTTTACTTCTTTAACTCTCTATGCCCCAGCCAGGTTTTAACCAACTTAGTACCAACGGTTTTCAACCCTTTTTTGTCTCATATTGTATTAATCCTTTCAGAATTGTTTTGCTTTGTTTTTTTAAAGTAACAATTTCTTATGATATAATGAATAGAAATAACATGCATCTGGGACTGAAAGACATAAGCTCAAACCCCAAATATATCTAGTTAACAGCGCCAATCAGTGATGGAGAATGTGCTCGCACATTGAAAAGATGTATTGAATTATAAAGTAATGATTCCCCCAGGTGGGTTTCAGGGTTTTTGTAGGAAAAACAAGAATAGACCCGGAGCCTCCCGAACAAGCATGTCGTAAGAGTCCACTAACCGAGGGTTTCTTTAGAAGTCGGAGAGCATCCGCCTGACAGGCAAGGTATCAACAACAAATGTTGAATTAGGAATCACAGTACTCTGACATTCCCATAAGCGCGCTGTGACCATCTTCAGCAGTAAGCAAAGAGTTCTACTTCTGATGGCACCAGTAACTGTCTGATTGTATATCCGTCTGGCCCTTCTGAATGTGGAGCGCCTGTCAGATCCCCTGTAACTCCTCGCAGCATCATTCTTAGACCGTAATGTGATCTATCTGTGCCTATGCACTGATCCAAGGGACCAAGTCTACATGCAATTAAGTTAGATCTGTAAAACCAATGTGCACACAACACTCAGGTTCTAGATCAAATCCAAAGTCCAGAAGTGGATGAACAACCAGAAGTTTCTGCCAGAGTTTACAGCCCGTGAAGAAGAAGATAAAGTAAAATAAACTGGTATTACTGACATTGTTACTTTACAAAAAAAAAATGATATAAATGCAGACTGAAATTCAAGTTAGTTGCATTTCCTTTACCAACCCCTACATTCATTTGCTGTTTGTGGTTTTATCTGGCAATTTTACATTTGCTGTTTGTGGTTTTATCTGGCAATTTTACATTTGCTGTTTGTGGTTTTATCTGGCAATTTTACATTTGCTGTTTGTGGTTTTATCTGGCAATTTTACATTTGCTGTTTGTGGTTTTATCTGGCAATTTTACATTTGCTGTTTGTGGTTTTATCTGGCAATTTTACATTTAGCGGTCTGTTCCTGCACTCTAATCATCAACTCTCAATCTAAAGTCAAAACCCATGGGAAATAAAGAAGATGAAATTACCCAATCATCATCAAGTGCCTAGCTGCTAGTGTGGATGATCATGCATCTTCACAATCTGTGCTCTTCAATATCATGTATCAGTTTGTATGCTGACACTCCATCATGATGAAAGGCTGTCAAGAATCTTCTCGCCTTGTTTTCTTATTTTCCCCCACAGATCTTTCCAACAATCACAACATGTTCCAGTTTTTTTTCTTCTCATAACATGCCCAGAAAATTATGACTGTCCTTTTCAAAAGTTTGTGATAAGTTGTCTTTGAGCCTTCGCCTCTTTCAGTACATCTGGGTTGCTCTTTTTTGGCTGTCAAAGTAATAAGGATCACCCAATATTACAAGGAACAAACATTTCTTGGACTAATGATGACTGTAAGGTGGCAAACCAAAGTCTTCTGGTCTGAAGTGTTCCAAAGTTTCTAGGATCACATCCACACGGCCTTGTAGGACTGACTGGTCTGCTCGAGGGTCTGGAACCCACACCACTCTCATGCCAGCAGCAAGCCCAGCTTCAGCACCATTGGCAGCATCTTCAAAGACAACAATCTGCAGATGGTAAGAGAAGTACTGGAACAACACTGCATACTTCACATTATTTCTCTGTATTTTTGTCAATCTTAATTAGCCATTATCATACAACATTATACTCTGTGCTGTTATTCTGATGGTGAGGGGGGGGGGGGGGGGGGGGGGGGGGGGGGGTGTTTCTATAAAGCTGCAACATCAATTCGGCCTCTTCCGACTTAGTTTTTGTAAAGCTAGATAGTTCTTTCCATTTTGTTTACTGACTCATTGCATTTCTACCTGTGAACACCATCATAGTAATAAGTATTAATGCACCTGTACTCGTATGAAGAGAGTCAGAGATGTTGAACCAACTGCAACAAAAGGGCGTTAAGCGAGGACAAACATGCAGAAACTGGTTGTGGGGCAAAGACTGAGATGGCTGCTGCATAAACAATGGAGCATGGGTGAGTGCTTTGAGGCAGATAAGCCTCTAATCCGAGAGACTTAGCACAATTCAGAGCATGGGCTGCATTATTTTTATAAAATAAGACAAATGACGCCATACTCTCCTCAGCTATTGTTGGTACCTTTCTTCTTTCCAGACAAAAGAGTTCTATTAAGCTGTAAATTTAAATACCAATATTGCCATCACTAGATACGGGTAAAACTTGATCTTGCGGGTATAAGGCACATGGTAAAAATCCATCAGGAGTTGGAAATACTTTTAGATTAGATTGACCTTGGGTACCAGAAAACTGTCCTGGAAAGTAAAACTGGGCAGATGTTGACCACACAACCCAGTGAAAGCCAATAGGTCTATAAATTTGAATCCAGCATCGTATGCCAGACAGGCCACTTTAGTGAAAAACATCCTTGGAAATAGATGGAAATAAAACAGGCAGGTAGCTAGTTGTACCCCAGTGGAGAGGTCCCAGAAAAACCCTTTTAGCTGTTAGGCCATATCTATGCCCTGGCTATATTCAGGGCCCCCGGCAGAAGCCAGGGTGGGTCTTCAAATAACCAACAATAACATCCCACATGGAGACGAGACACAGATAAAACAGGAGGCCACCCAGACAATATTTCCAATTAGCAAAATACCAATGTTTTTTTTAATAGCATTCATAATTCCAGTCTGCATTTGTTAGCATTCTTGTGGGTGCTATGAAATGATGAACATACACATATACAGAGACACATAAAGAGTAACGTTCAAGGTAATGTGCTCACTTCTTCTGCTCGTGGATTATCTCCGAACCTCTGAGCACACACAAGGAAGCAGTCTGGGGCAGGCTTGCCATGTCTGACATCTGGGTCATCACCGGCAAGAACGTAATGGTGAAATAGGTCAAATAGCTCCTTATGCCTAGAGATCTTTCTGCTGTATCCCCATTTGTCTGAGCCGGTGGCTACGGCAATCGGAATGTTAATGCTGTGGAAGTATCTAATTAGTTTTTCAGCACCTGTGAATATATTTCATATTTTATCACAGACTGAACTAATCATACTGAATCTGCTGACAATAAACATTTGTTAGCTTAACATTCACCCATCTTCTTCGTCTCTGAATTCACAGACAGAATATTCTGGCTGTTCATCCACTTCTGGACTTTGGTCTTGTTCCAGAACTTGAGTTTTGTGTGCACATCCAGTTTACAAATCTGGCTTATTTGTAAGCAGACTGTTGATTTCTGGCCTCTCAGGTAGATATACTCTGACTTTTACAACATGTCTAAGGGATGAATTCTGGCGGGGGGGGGGGGGGGGGGGGGGGGGGATCTGTTGAATCATCTCACATTCAGTGAAGAATATCAGAGCTTCCCCTTGTGCATCAGGTAATGTCTGAAATGTGCATCAGGTAATGTCTGAAATGTGCATCAGGTAATGTCTGAAATGGGCACCAGGTAATGTCTTAAATGTGCACCAGGTAATGTCTAAAATGGGCACCAGGTAATGTCTAAAATGGGCACCTGGTAATGTCTGAAATGTGCATCAGGTAATGTCTAAAAAAAAGGTGCATCAGGTAATGTCTGAAATGTGCATTAGGTAATGTCTGAAATGTGCATCAGGTAATATCTAACATGTGCATCAGGTAATGTCTGAAATGTGCATCAGGTAATATCTAAAATGTGCATCAGGTAATGTCTGAAATGTACATCAGGTAATGACTAAAATGGGCACCAGGTAATGTAATGGAAAGTATAGGCAGCCAGAATGATATTGATCCCAACACCCACTGAATGTTCGTTCATTGGTCCACAAATGTGAGAATAGCATGTCATGACCAATGTGTCACAAGTTTTAAAATGTTCCTTCACTTAATACTGAAAAATAATACACATGCTAGTTTAAATGGTGAGGAAAAGTCTTTCAGACAAGTCACCACTGACGCAAAGTGTGAAAAACTTACCTGCTAGAGATCAGTGGTTCTCAACGTTCATAATGGCACAACCATTTAATTCAGCTCCTTATACCGTAGTGACCCACAACCATAAAATTATTTTCCTTGCAACCCCTGCGAAATGGTCGTTCAACCCCCAGATGGATGAAGCCCACATTTTGAGAACCACTGTGCTAGATTATGATGATGATGTTATATTTAAAGATGAAAGTTCTACAAAAAGTTGAATAACTGACGATATCATTGCACATATCACTATTTTACATAAGATTGACAAATTTAACTGAAGACTAGTCATTAAAGTGGTTAAATAAAAGCAATATGCAAATACCTGGCAGAAGTGGAGTTGAAGGAAGTTTCTCTTCTAACTTTGCCCGCAGTTTGGCTGAGTATTCATCAACTGTCATTGGCAAACTAAAGTGGTCTGTAAATTTACAAAACATCTGGCATTGTTTAATATCTTTTTTCATGGTTGCAATTTCTGAGCGAAAATTGGCTTGACTCATTCCAGACATTTTAAATGTTAATCTTCAGCGCTGAATTTTTTTGGAAGCTGAAATATTTTGGTCATAGCAAGCAAGGATTGGAACAAATAATACCAGAAGGCAGGGCTTTGGGAAGGAGAGGCAGGGATCGGCCAACATGAAAAGATGGGCACAGGATATGACTTCTTGAAAGAACATGAGGCAGGAGAGCTGGCGAAAGACTGAGTTTCTTTCAGGCAGACTCTGATGACAGCGATGTTCTGCAAAAGGACCTGCTACATGACAATGATGCTGAATTCTTTTGGTCATGCTACACTGTCTGCCCTGAAGACAGTTAATTGTCACACTGTCTGCCCTGCTGACCTGAAGACAGTTAATTGTCTTCTGCAGGCCCGTGCAGCATCCCCATATCCAGTCCTGTCTCCACTGTTCACTAGGTTGCTATTTTTTCCCTGGGGCCTGCAGGCATTGATGCCAATGAAAGAACTGATACACTTGCTGCTCTGCTATACTTGTAGATGGCCAATTCAAGGCATTCTCCAGCTACTGGGCAATAGGGCACTCCTGATTGGCTGTGCATTGCAGGCTAAGCTGTTGGCGAACAAAGTGTGCTATTTTTCCATGACTGACTTTAGGGAGACGCAAAATGGCTGTCAGATGTGTTTCATATGTGTTAGGTTTTAAAATATATTCTCGCCCGTCTCTCTAGCGTAGTTGGCTAAACCGGATTGCGCGGTGAGAGGGTGACGAACTCCTTGTGGTCCGGGTTCACTCCAGGGGGTGGGCAGAAAAGCCACATTTCTCCCAGATTTACGGTATTTAAAATGGAATCAAGCCCGAAGGGTTGCGATATCCATAATACCGAGCCTAAGGGTTAACAACTCATGGCTTCTGGATACTAAAACAAACAAAATATATTGTCACTGAAACACAACAATTAGTGATTTTTCCTTCACTTTTGATTCATTTGTGTGTGGTGTTTTCTTCGAATGGATTTAATAGGGTCTTCATGTGATTTTCTTTGGATTTATGTTCAATCTGCCGTGTTTTCGTGGAGCAGCATTTCAAAGGTAAGAAGTATAGTATTCTGTATATATTTTTTGCATTTGCCGGCTGTAAAATCCTTTAGAAGGTTCTGGCTGTTCTCCCACCTCTGGACTTTAGTCTTGTTCCAGGACATGAGTGTTGCGTGCAAATCTGTTTTACAGATCTGGCTTCATTCTATGCAGACTATTGGTTCCTTGCCTCTCAGGCAGATGCACTCCGACTTCGAAGGAACCACCAATTAGTCAACTCTTACGGCATGCTTGCTTTGGAGGCAGTGGATACAATACATCTGATATTAACATTTTATACATTATTAAATATTACAAATTCAAAATGACTTCCCATTGGCAAAATGTACTGGGTGGACAAGAGAATATGGGAAAAAAGGGGGGGACAAAAAGAAAGAAAAAATACTGGGGGACAAAAAGAAATGCAAAAATACGGGGTGGAAAGGATGTATGCAAAAATATGGGGGGGACAAGGATAGTAGCTTAATGGGGGCAAGAAAAATTTTCAATACCTGGGTGGACAAGAAGAAATTGCAAATATACTGGGTGGACAAGAAAAATATTTCAAATAATGGGTGGACAAAAAAATATTGCAAAATTTCGGGTGGACAAAAAGAAAATGCAAATATATGGGTGGACAAGGAATATTGTTATAGCTGGGTGGACAGAGAATTGCAAAATATGGGTGGACAAGAAAAATATTTCAAATATCTATGTGGGCAAGGATGTATTGGATTACTGGGGGACAGAAGAATTGCAAAAACTAGGGGGGCAAGAAGAATATTGCAAATATACGGTGGGCAAGGGGAAGTATTGCAAAAAATTTCTGGGTGGCAAGATTTATTTCGATATACTGGGGGCAAAAGAATATTGCAAAAAACTGGGTGGACAAGGAATTATTGGTATAGCGGGGGGGACAAAAGTATTGCCAAAAAACGGGGGGAAAAGAATATTCAAATATACTATGGGGAAAGGATAGTTGCAAATTACTTTGGGGGGCAAAAAGGGGACAAGGAAGACGAAAATTGGCAA